>CAJQUW010009248.1:0-247948 GCA_907163375.1 Prostheceraeus crozeri
AACCATGTATACTTTTTCATTTGGAAATAGTAGCACGCTTAGTCTAACTTGTAAATCTAAAAACATTTCATATGGACGATGATGGTAGATAAAATAGTGTCAAATAAATTAAGATAGCTTACACTTCTGATACAGGGATAGCAATCGACTGCGATCCATGTGTAAAGAGCTTGTTAGACTACGGAAGAGAGAAGTGTGTTATGTTGCGTGTGGCGCGTGAGTGTCCTCCCATTTCATTCCATTCATCAATTCGTCTCATTGATAGAGACAGGTAGAACTCATGGTTCTCATAACGTATGCAATGGAAAGTTTTAGGCAACCTTCGACAGTTGGCTAAATGTCGCCCTGGCGCGAATGCATACTACGTTGAGACAGAGGCAATCACTTGCAAACATGACGCAGAGAAGTTTAACAAGATTGACCATTGCCGAATGTCCCTTGCGGTATACATAGCTACGGGTTTCACCGCCGCCCTTTACAGGAACGCCCGTCGAAAGGAAGTATTACACCGAACTTCATTTGCAACGTTCAAGTTGACTGATAGCAGATTCAACTTAATGATAGTATTCGCCAGTCCGAAGACTGCCCAGGGCAAACCGCGAGGAGGTTCATCAATGTCTTGCCCCATGGTGGCCCTTAAGAGAGCCGATGGTTCGTTCTCCGGGACGTGAATTTGGACTTTGACTGGAATAGACATGGTAAGACGCGTAGGTTTGTCATAACCCTATACCCCGGCCTCAGCCGTTGTTGGCATCTGCACCTTTCGGATGCGGGGGTTTAGAGTCCACACCCCATACCTTCCTAATGATCTTCTGATCTTTCCCTTCCTTCTCATCCTCTTCATCCCACTCGTCGAGGGATGATGAAGGTTGGGAATTGCCGTTGTCTTCATCGGTGAAGACTGGGATAGTTGTCGGCAGATGTCGCTTCCATCGTGGACTTCAAATTGAATGAGAAGCGCTACAATCTTCTGGCTTATATAGGGTTTTCAACAATGAATTGCTCAACAGCGATATCAGAAATGCTTTCAGGGATAGCAATCCGACTGCATAATGTTCAAGTTGACTGATAGCAGATTCCAACTTAATGATTAGTATTCGCCAGTCGCGAAGACTGCCCAGGGCAAAACCGCGATGCGAGGGTTCTATCCATGTCTTGGCCCCTTAGTGGCCCTTAAGAGAGCCGATGGTTCTGTTCTCGGGAGTGAATTGAATGGGTGTGAGTGAAGGCGGGCAAAGATCAGGCAATGAAAATGATAATGTGTTAGAAATTAGGATGATATACGAACTTATTGTACTATTTTCACTTTCCAAAGGGTTAGTCATCCTTAGCAGTTCTCGCTGGGACTTTTGTCACCCTTGCGGCTGTCTGTGGCACGGTAGCCGTTGTTTTCTTGCGTGCTGAGCCGGTGGACTGTTCTCCTTCTTGCTCTTTTCGTTTTGTTCCGTACGCACCCGTTACTGTTCTGCTTCGTCCTTCCTGATTCACGTGCCTGTTCCTCTTGTTCCTGATTCATGCGATCCTGATTGAAAATTTATGGAGAGGATGGCCGCGCATTCTCAGGCTGGCATGCAGACGACTTCTTGCTTCGGATGACCGTTGTAACATAGGATGGACTCGTCGAGGCTTTTATTTACTAATACTTGGATACGCCGGCCAAATGATTGTCCCGAATAGGGATGTGGAATTCAAACAAAAAAACACAAGACAAGCGATCCTCATTCACACGCTCCCACTCATCCCTCATGCGCTCCAACTGCTCATACGCCTGCCTCTCATCCACTACCCACCCCGCCGAGCCACAGTCCTCTCCAACTCAACATTCTTCGCTCTCAACACACTCATCTCCTTCATCATCGCCTCAAACTTCGCCTCTGCATCTCTCATTCTTTCTTCTCTCTCCGCCTTCTCCGAGCACTCGCCCTCATTCATATCTTCTCACACGCAATCATTCTTCTCTTCCAACTAACTCCCTCGCGTCTTATTCTTCAAATCAGTCCACACAACGCCTCATTCTAATGTTTTCAATCCGCCACCTCCTTCGACTTCAAATCCTTCTTTTTCAACTCATCCAACTCCCCCCCCCCCCCTTTCACAACTTCATCCTTCACTTTCTCAAACTCTCAAACTTATACACTAACAACTCATCCGCCATCTGCTGCGAAACATGCCTCTTCTCTTCATCCTTCAACCCCCTCGCCGACTGCACACGAATCCCACCACTCTTCACTTTTGGGGAAGATGAGCTCTTCGGGGGGTCGGTGATGACGATGTTGGACACCTCCGATGACGAAGAGCTCAACTTCCTCACACGCTTCCTCACACGCTCCCTATCTAAGAGGGATCCACATCATCCTCATCAGCGCGTCACTCTCAAGCACTCTCTTCCGCTGCTCATCTCACCCGCCAACGACGCGCGCGCGAGCGTCACCGCTCTCGCTCCTCTCTCAACTCATCATTCTCAACAACATTCTCAACAACATTCTCAACAACATTCTCAACAACATTCGCAACATTCGCCAACATTCGCTCCCTCTCTTCCACAATCAACTGTGTAAATCTCAAATCAGTCACTAAACCACCACTACAGTCAGCATGCACTCTGTAGAAACGCGCCTCATCCTCATCACCCTTCAGCACTCTACACTTCACGCACGCAACCCTATTCAAGACAATCAGATGGTGGTGTGGCCGGTGCCCGCCTTCTTGACGTGAGCCTTGGCGTCCGCACTGCGATTTATACGACCGCACACACACATTTTGATATGATACGAGGGATTCGATTTTGTCGTGGGTATGGCCATGCCTGATTTATCGTTAGCTGTAAGATAATGAAATTTGTATAAGTTTGGAATCATGTAGTACAGTCATATTCCTAAAGAGTGTAGTGAGTGGCACTCGATCCCGTCGACAGCCCGAAGGCCTTGTACCGATCACTAGGGAAGTGAGAGATCTTCCCGCTAAACACACCCCATACCCGCTCTTTACAGCTGAAGACATCATTGTCCCAACACTGCCACCGAAGTGGTAACAGGAAACGGATCGCCGATCAAAGGTAGTGATGTCTGATCAGTAGCTGGGATCTAACCCCTCAAAGCTGCCTTAGACTTAGTTAAATTTCAAATCTGATAGCAGATTTGAACTCAGATACTTGAAAACCTTAGTCTATATGTTAAAACTTTGAAAAAACTGAAAATTAAGAATTTTTAAAAAATTCCGCATTTTACTACTCATACTACTTTTAAAAAATTTTATCAGTAGTAAAGACACTATCAAACTCTATCATACAAACTTTGAAGTAGCAAGATAGCTTGCCTACTTCAAAAGATAGAGTCCTTTGAAACACCCGAATATCGGGAGCTCAGAGCGACGACCGTCGCTTACCTCGTCTTTCGATGAAGTGATCAGACTTACGTTGTCGGGGGTTTATATATGCTCGGAAGAAAACTTAAAATGGCTCTATCTCCGAAAGTATTCATCGTAGCGACATCGGTTTGTTGCAAACGATTTGTCTCATCATTCTTTACAATATGACACCTGACCATTCTCATATGACCACGGGAAGTTGGAGTCCGTCAGCACATGTGCATGTAACATGCCACAAGTGAAAAAATTCCTAAGTGGGAGAGCTCCAGTGTGGTGTAAAATTTTGAAAAATTTAAAACTTCCGAATTTTGACCTGGGCCCTTTACCAAAGTTTGTTTCAAGAAAATTTGTCCGAACGAGGGGGGGGGGGACGTCAGCGAAATTTGATGAAAAATGTTTTGGTGACGGTCCCAGGTCGAAATTCCACACTTTGGAAAATTTTCAAAATTTTACCCATACAAAGTCACTCTGACACTTAGGATTTTTTCAGGTAAGCGAGCTCCGACCTAAAATCTTGTAACCGCTCTAACTTTTGAACGAAGACAGATAGGAACAAGCCGATTGTTTCACTGAATTTGTCTCACTCTTAGCTTTCAAACGAGCTATCGCACGACAAAATCCGTCCACTAGAAGCCAAAATCGAAGCAAGCTGTCCAGAGGGGGGGGGGGAGGTCAGTGAAATTTGATGAAAAATGTTTTGGTGACGGTCCCAGGTCGAAATTCCACACGTTGGAAAATTTTCAAAATTTTACCCATACAAAGTCACTCTGACACTTAGGATTTTTTCAGGTAAGCGAGCTCCGACCTAAAATCTTGTAACCGCTCTAACTTGTGAACGGCTGGTCCGATTGACTCGCAACAAAAAATGTTGTCGAGCAGTTTTTTCTCCTCTTTCAAACGAGTAGCTGTAAGACAAAATCCGTCCACTAGAACCAAAGTTAGAAGATTGTTGTCGGGGGGGGGTGAGGTCAGTGAAATTTGATGAAAAATGTTTTGGTGACGGTCCCAGGTCGAAATTCCACACTTTGGAAAATTTTCAAAATTTTACCCATACAAAGTCACTCTGACACTTAGGATTTTCTCAGGTAAGCGAGCTCCGACCTAAAATCTTGTAACCGCTCTAACTTTTGAACGAAGACAGATAGGAACAAGCCGATTGTTTCACTGAATTTGTCTCACTCTTAGCTTTCAAACGAGCTATCGCACGACAAAATCCGTCCACTAGAAGCCAAAATCGAAGCAAGCTGTCCAGGGGGGGGGGGGGGACGTCAGCCGAAAATTTTTTCTCTCCGATTTCGCTGGAAACATCCTTCCTAACCCAAAATTTCACGTAGATTCCGAATCTGGACTCCGTTTTCTCATCCGATGCTTCGTTTGGGCGCTACACACCAAAACGTCCCACATTCTATGTCAAAATTTTGAAGAAACAGTTTTTCTCGCCGATTGCCTTGAAAACTCACCCTAACCGATGCAGAATTTCACGCTGAATCCGAATCTGACCTCCGTTTTCTCATCCGACCACTCCTTCCACTCGAAACAACCCATTTTACAACCCAACATTCAGCAGATTGCACCAAAAACATCACACACTATAGCCTCAAGACTAATCCTGGCGGTCGCCCACGTCAACCTAGACGGTCGCCCACGTCCACCAGGCGGTCGGACCCACGCACCCGAGTCTCACACTCTGTCGTTGCAGAGAGGGGGGGGGGACGTCAGCGAACATGTTGTGAACGTGGACCCACCCGGCCGGCACACCACGACAGACCACAACCTCTGTCGTTCCAGAGGGGGGGGGGACTCAGACACGAAGCACCACGGCGGCCGACCACGACACTCTGCCGTGCCAGAGGGGGGGGGGGGACGCAGCGATGGCCGCCATCTTGCGCTATCCAGAAGTGGAGTTTTACTTACTACTCTCATATTTGTATGTTTATGAACTTCGATCTAATATCTATAGATATCAAACATAATTTCGACGATCTATCAAATATAGTAAAAGGAATGGATTTTGAACATTTAAAAATAATGTTCAACTGTGTAACTGTTATAACTGAATTGACCTTTTCAGGAGGACAAATGCATGAAGCGAGGCGATATCGATTTCAAATTTTCGAATCAAATTCTTTGTTGCAAATGGATGGATAACAGGTTCGTTCTGATGTATCGGCTGCTTGACATATTCATAATTCTGATCATAATGTTTCTTATGTATTCATTTTTCATCCGAACTTAAAAATCAGTGTAAGCGTTATAAGAAATTACTTTATCTAATCCGTAAGGAGTGTTCTAGAAGCCTAACTACGAATAGGCTATATTGAGATAAAAGGTACAGGCTTAGGTAAGATTGTTAGATTGTTTAGAACTCTTTGAAACTACCGTTTGTGTCGAAGTATAAATGTATGTAAATTGCATGATAGTTTTATCAACTCTCTGATTTCAGGGTCGGTCGTAGTTCTGGCAAACAATGTCGATGGAGCCGACGAAGTAAGTTCTGTGTATAGGCGACAGAAAGGAACAAGCGGAAAGACTGCAATAAATTGCCCACTGGTAATCAAGCAATACAATAGTGGAATGGAGGTGTGGACCTTGCAGACCAATTGAAGACCACTTATCAATTGGACAGAAGATCAAAATACAGGTTCTACCTGCGCATTTTCTTTGATTTGATTGACATCCGCTTGTGTCAATTCTCATATAGTTTTCAGGAAATTCACATCAGACAACATTGAACTCAAAAATTTCAAACTTAGTGTTGCTGAAGGTTTGATTGCTCAATACTCAAGCCGTCAAAGGGCTTCTTCCAAATCAAAGGCAACTAAAAGGAAATTTACATCAATTCCTTCATCTGGTGAAATAGCACATCTTCCTACGTTTGGTGATAGGAAGCGTTGTGCTCGTTGCGCAAAGGCGAAACAAGACAGAAAAACCTTTGTCTCATGTGTAACGTGCAGTGTACCTCTTTGTTTGCTCAAGGAACGAAATTGTTTCCAAATGTTTCATAATAATCTGTAAATGAATTATATGCTGAAGTTTATATGCGCGTAACATGAAAAACGAACTTTTATCTAACTTTTTTCAATGAATAGTGTTTATTCTAATACCTACTTATCATCATAAACAATATACAGATAGTAATTTAATCATAATAAAGTACATACAGACTAAATTTAGAATTTCACATATTTCGATTACTTTTACCTTTACCGGCGATTGGGTCACCTGTGACCCATCCCAGATTTCGGACAGTATTGAAAAATTGAAATATTTAAGTTAAAAATATGTTATCTTAGTCACTTCTCATTCATATCAGAGAAAAAAAATATTAAAATTACTTAGCAATTTCTTATCGCTGTCAAAGGGTTAATTCATGGTTTTTAATTATTTTTCACTCTCCCTATCTATAGATATTTTTCACCATATTCTTTGATCATAGGTTGCTCTTGAACATTAGCAAATGCGAGTATTAAATTTAACATTTGAACTAACGATAAATTCAACCAAATGTTAACAGTTTTGCAGTGAAAGTTCGTAAAAAATAAAGATCTTTGATGGAAGCTAATAATGGGTCGGATACGTCCCATTGGCATGATAAGATTGAATCTACAATATTTGCTGTGCGCTCCATTCTGATTGGTTGTTGAAATCTACCAGTAAGTACAATGTCAACTCATGTAGCAATAAATGCTGGTAAAACATTTTCTATATCTACGTTAGCAACTGGTGGCACCATCTTCTCAATCATGAGATGACGATTATAATGCAGTCTATTTTGTTTAATTTGATGCAGTATTAGCTGAGCTATCGCCAATTTCATGTTTCGACAACTTTTGTGTTGACGATAAGTCCACGGTATTCACTCATTAGTTGAGTAATTAAGACGTGCACACTTTGAGGATGAATGTATTATTCCACATAACTTTGGAACTACTGCATCGATTTTGATAAACGAAACGTTGTCTTCATCGTAACAATAAGATGAATACAACTGCAGTCCCAGTTTGTCGGTAACTGATATTTTTTCAAATTGTTTTTCCACCGTCAATCAATCGCAGACTGCAATTTGTGAGACAATCCGTTGTCAGGGTGTGAAAATAAACACAGCTGCAGCAGTCCGGTGATCTGCCAATCAAGTGAACTTAGGGAGAGTCCCCTAACTTCAAGCATACCGACTAGGATTTCACCTAGCGAATCCCTAAGTTAGGATTCTAAGATAAAAATCTTAGGAATTGTTCTAGCATACGGCCCCTGAAGAGTTGTCACGGTTGATTCAGATTTGAGAATTTTAGACAAATTTGAAAACCTGGGAGGGGGAGATAGCCCATAAGTACCCATTATTTTCAAACTTCTGACTTTTAAGTGCAGACGTGTGCGATATTGCTGTTGCAGAAATCTAATTAGAAAATGTTCTATTCACTTACCACTACTGCAGGAGAGACAATTAGTAAACTCGAGCAATGCATTGAATATCACAATGTAGCACAATCAGCCGATGATCTAAAATTAAATCAATGATAAGCGCAGCACAAGCATCAGTAATTCATGTCGTCACACTGATTGATTATAGAATAGTGAATCATCATTGAATGCAACACCATCCTGAGAACAGAATTAGATTGTTTTATCGCATCACTTTGCTAGAAGTGAAAACTGATTCAAACATATGGCACATGAAGGAACTCAATAAGTGGGCAAAAAGAAATTTTTAATACCTTACAGAGATAGGAAAAATAGTCGTGCGTCGCTTGCGCATTGCTCTGAATTCATTCAAAATGCTCCGATTGCCACGACTCCTTCAGATTCGAAGAATTCAGATCATTGCGCAAAAGTCTTCTCGATAATGTTGGGTACTCCGATCATTATTAAAAAAGTTAGCAGGAGCACGAAAAAACGTTCACAAACTTCTCTGTAGAACTTGACATCGTCTGTGTCTCTTTGCTGTGTGATCCGTTTGATAACAGTCACTGAAACTTCGCGCAATTTGGCGTGTTTAATGGTGAACTGGCTGCTCATTGTTCGATTGCTATGGTATTATATCAGCAGATTGTGCCATTTCATTTACGTTACATGTTCCAATGCTTCCTTTCTAGTCAAACAGAAGAAGAGACTGCCTGTCTAATTCTGTGATCCTGAGTGTGAACTACAAACAGTTCATAATTTGGATGATTGAATCCAAAATAATATGGAAGTGGAGCATTCGGCTGAATTCCGGTGGACGCGATTCTTCACTTCCAGAGTTTTCCCACACACCGTAGGAATGCATTGTTATGCAGTAGTAATAAGCATGTCCAAATTGTACATGATTCATGCGAAGCAACATCATGTCATGTTCGCCTATAATAGCCACATGTGATAGCAGCCATCTTCATCGACTACAGATTGTTTCATAAAAAATGGATCACCCTTAAACATCGCCTTAACTTCAACTTTGTCTAACTCCGCCAAACTTGAACGAATTTCTCTGAAATTTGGAAGATATGTCAGTTGTGCTTACTAATATCATTGTTAGAAATTTCAAGCATGAATATTGAGTTGTTTTCCTGTTATAGATAAAAAAAGTAGTAGATAATTTGATCTTCATTTAGCAATGTTACACAAAATCATACCTCACTCTTATAAAATTGCATTTGTTTCCTTTGTAATGTAATATGTTGTTCTACTAGCCAAAAGCTATCAAGTAAAAATAAAAATAAAGAAAATCGGTCAATCAGAGCCAGTATAGCACCATTATCAACAATAATGTAACTGCTACATGTGATTAACTGGACTTCATGTTCCATAGCTTCCTGACTTCGTTGCGGTGGTGTTGGCAGCACTCCTGATTGCTTTCAGCTAGAAATCTATCTCTTACCGGTTAAAAACAATACAAAGCACAAATGAACAATAACGAGATCGCATTCACAAAAGGCAAAGTGTCAGGGTTTTCTTTGCGAGCTACAAGCAAGCGACTAAATGTCCCTTACACAAATGTGCATCGATGGCATAATGATGATTTTCGGCTCTGTCGTAAAGAGGGCTCTGGCCGTCCACGCAAAACATCCAAACGTATAGACCGCCTAATTTTGAGATTTGTTAAAGTTGATCCAAGTCTCTCTTTAACTGAGATGGCTGCACTATACTCGTCTATTTCTAAGTCCACTATTCGTAGAAGACTTTCACATACAGCAAGGAACCATGAATTCTGAAAATCTGAACGCTATGTGAATGTTTTACGAATGAACATTGGCCAAATGACAGATCAACTTGGTGATCCATCGACTTGGTTATTTATAGATGATAATGCTACGTGTCACAGGAGTAGTAGAGTCAACTTATGCAAGTCTCAATTAGGGCTTAGGACATTATCTTGGCCAGCTCGTTCTCCTGATCTGAATCCCATAGAAAATGCATGGAGTATTCTAAAACGTAACGTTCGTCGTTCACTGCTACCTACAGATGGCGTATCACAACTTACGTCACTGTTAAAAAGAGAGTGGAGAAAGTTAGATCAGTCAAAAATCAACGACATCATCGAATCAATGCCTAGACGAATTGGTAATGTCATTGACAATAAGGGTAGGGCCACAAAATATTAGCTTCTTAAGAACCGTTACTGTATCATAGCTTATCAGATTATATAAGGACATTTAAATATATTAGGGACATGAAATAACATGAAAAATGCTTTCTGTATCATACTTATGTTTTATTTAGTCAAATTTTAGGATGATCCACTTTTTATGAAACGGACTGTATTATGAAAGTCTGACAGTCTATTTCACCAATTTTTCATTAATCGTTGAATGCCATTGCTTTGTGCATGCACTTGCCATGACCTTTGCTAAGTTCATGTCGATCTACAGTACCTGTCATAAGTTTGGAAACCCCGTGTCCCAAGTCAGTGATTTTATGAAATTCATACTGCATTCACTCGTATCCTAATTTTTTTGTCAAAATTATCTCACTCTACAGTGATAACCATAGAAATGGATGTTTCCCTCCTCTGCTTGTCTAGAGGAGACATGACGAAATGCCAGTGGCACCATGGAAGACTAGCAAGGCGGGTCATGCTCCGAAGCAAAATTCATTGTTGAGATTGGAAAATGAGAGTAGATGTGGACTGGAAGCTGTAGATTCCGCTAGGACTGTCCGATTCCAATTATTCCAGGTGGGACATGAAAATTCAGATTTTTGTCTACAATTCATCTCGGGTATTTGACCAAATTTGACCGTGATCGGTTACAATTAGGTGTGCGCTTGAAGCCTGCTATTGTCATAGGCTGTTGCGTTTCCACTGATTGCAAAATATGTGTTTGGAATGTCCCCTAGATAACAGAGATTCTATGGTAATAGCAGTTAATGATTTTAATGATTATCAGATATCTAGGCTGTCAATCCCATTCGAGCTTACTGCATTGTCGTCGTCATAGCGATAGCATAGATAGCTTACTAATACGGGTGTATGTTCTAAGTATCAGTGACGAGTCATCTCATTTTCATTTCTGCATTGCAATGGGATCAGGAAAACAACTAACTGACGCACAGAGAGGCGCGATTGTGGAGCTGAAAAGAGCAGGACTCAGTCACAAGATGATTTGCATACAGCTGAAAGTTTCAAAATCAGCTGTATCAAAGATTTTGAAACGATACAACATGGAAGGAAATTTCTCAGTTCGTAGCCGTTGCGGTCGACCTTCCAGGGTATCCAAACATACAAAGAGACGAATGAAGAAGGTCATATCGGCAGATCCTTTCCTAACTTCTAATGATCTCATCCGAGAAGTATCTCCTCTACGGTGTGTGTCTACGGAAACAGTTTCTCGTGTTTTGCGGAAAGACTTTAACTTATGGGCTCGCAAAGTTCAGCGGAAACCTCTAATGACGAAAGCCCATTTGCAGAAAAGGAAAGAATTTTGTAGGCGAACAAAAGATTGGACAGCTGACGATTGGGGTCACATCATGTGGTCAGATGAGTCTAACTTTTATTTGTTTGATCAATCAAGGTGGCGTGTCCGAAGACCAAAACAATCTGATCCGTCCGATCATCGGTTTACCCAACCAACGGTGAAGCATCCTCCGCACGTGATGGTATGGGCTTGTTTTTCCGCCACTGGAAGAGGAGGTTTGGCTATCTTACCTCAGAATGTCAATATGGATTCATCAAGATATTTAGAAACTCTAGAGTCTCATCTCCTTCCGTTCATGACGATCCGAGACGCAAGCATTTTCATGCAAGACGGCGCACCGTGCCATAGATCAAAGAAAGTCACAGAATGGCTTGAAAATCATGCTATCCAGACTCTGAAGTGGCCACCGAATTCACCCAACCTAAATCCCATTGAAAATTTATGGTGCATAATGAAAAGAAAAATCAACAAATTGAAGATAACCTCCATCATGCAGTTGAAACAAGCAATAATTGATCCGTGGACCCAACAAACAGATCCAATGTTATGCAACAGACTTGTGGCATCAATGCCTTCAAGAATTCAAGCAGTGATGAAGAATAAGTACTAACCATCAAAAAACTGATGTAAGTAGCCTGCCACGATGATATAATATAATAAAGACATTCATAGTCACTTCAGAAATACATGTAAATTTTGGATTACTTTGTATAGATTTGATTTAACAAAATCATTGCTTTCGTGTATGAGGTTTCCAAACTTATGACAGGTACTGTACATTCTCTAAAGCATTCATGATGAAATCATTCTGCGATTAAGATGTCTTCTAGCCTATCTGGAATGCGTATGTCATCCAATTCCAGTTTACTTGGACCATTTTGAGTTCCGAAAACCCGATGGTCCCGGGTTTTTATTTCGATATTCCTATAATCCACTCGTTCCTAAAATTGAAAAACAGCACTATTGATGTATGCTAGTTGCAATGATGGCTTCAGTTTTACCAGCTCGTTCAGCTTATTACAATAAACAACAGTTTGAAATTTGAATTCCATTTTCTTCAAAACATTGATGTTTTCAGCATCAGTTGGAAATTGACGGTGAATTACTTTGATAAGCAACAGTTTCTGGTCAGCTATCACGCGAAGTGTCTTACGACAATGTCGGGAAAATGTTTATTGAATTGAATTGAGATAGTTCAGTGGCTCTGAATGCAATTTTTGAAATAACATTCAAATTGCATTTTGTCAGCAACTAGCCTACCTCAATAGTATGTCGTGGAGACAAAATTCAGTTGCTGAATGCACCAAATATAATTACATGTATTGTGATGCATGATCATCTGTTCATTTTGAGACTTGAGATCCTTGTACCAGAAAACTGACCTCATGTGATAATTACACGCATAAGTTCTCGTGGATGAATGGATATATTAATTATAGCTTCCTTTGTACTCTTTCAATGGTCTACAGGACAGGATAGGATGCCAACTGCATATTTCATGTCATTAAAAATCAATCAATTACATAAGAGGTACATAGATATCTAGAAATACCATGAGACGATTCATTGAACGAACAACAAATTTCTGAAATGATCATACAACTTTTATTATGTATGTAGCTTCCTCTGTACGAAGTGGCATGAACGATGACTGACGCCCTAAAATACGAGATTATTCAGGCACAACCTGACGATATCGAGATCTAGATGTAGGAGGAATCAAATCAAACAAAAGATTATTTGAGTTCTGAATAATACGAAAAGTCCTTAAGGCAGCAGCATTTTTTGCGAATTTCTTCTGTTAATTTTATATGCAAATGTCACTGTTTTTAAGGGTGTATAGTTTAGGCTCGCTTTTTAGGAGAAGTTCCAAATTATCAATGGTTATTTATTATCTGGTGTTTTCAAGAGTTATCTAATAGACTTCAAAGGGTCTCATTCAAATCTTCTCACCAACGAAATTGTGTTCCATTTTGAACTCTGATTTTTGCTGTTGATACGTGGTTGATAGGAAACATATCAACAATTCTCAAGATTCTACAATTTTAAATGTGAATTGAAACGTCATTTGTGGTCATGTTAAACACCTCTCAAGACTTGACTCCATCACAGTTATAAAATATATAAAAAGCGCTTTACTGCCTTGATGAAGTAGCAAACGGACTTGACTTAAATCTTCTGAAATGAAACAAGTGTTATTGAATTCAAATAAACAACTTAAGATTCGTTTGATTGACATATTCAGTCACTCTTGAGTAATGTCGTCGATGCAACAGATTTCCTGAAAGTGCTCTTGTATTTCAGTATTTACCACTTTCATAACATCTGGTCATTGGAGAAACTCTCCCCCTTCAAATAAATACCAGACGCTGCCAGGCAGCGGTTATAAGATTCACACGTCTGCTTTACGATGAGTTACCTGAGATATCTATGGATGATGTTAGCATCGATTGGTTGTTGCTTAGGAACAACAAATGATACAGTTGTAAATTATTTTGCATCGTACGATTTCAGTGAAGCCGATTTGGTTAAGAAAATCAATGACTTGCGCATTGACATCAACAGAAATGGTCTTTTAGGAGACACAAGTATGAAATCCGCTGATTCTGCCATCTTGGTAAGTTTTTACTTCAAGCAAAAGGCATGGACTAAATGCGAACATGGTTTAGACTTCAAGTTAGGTTATGATATTCTATCCACTGTCTTTGATACATCTACATCGCTTTGAATGCATTCACGGCCATAAATTAATGGTTTGAGGCAGAAACTGAAGCGAGTGAAGTGAACAGGAGTCGAAGGCATGATAGCTTTCATGTTATCGCTGTCTTCTTCTTCTTCGTCCGCGCCTGATTATTCCCACTGCACTGTAAACTCTAGGGCACGAAATTTCGCTTGAAATAGGCACGAAATTTAGGCATCAATTCTAACCAACACAAGGCACGAGTAGGCACGAAGTTCACAGTGCCGAGTTCGTACCCATTGATTTTACCTTCGATTTCACTGGATAAACAAATATTTGGTTTGGTGCGTGTCAGTGCCTAGTGGCGCCTACTGGTGCCTCGAGGCACTAGAAAGGCACTAACTAGGCGCTAACTGGCACGAATTTTCGGATTTGTGCCTAAGTTGGTGCCCTACAGTTTGCAGTGTAGATGGGGTGGGCGGAAATGAAGCTTCAACGTCACTACTCCCCATACCGGGGCTTGAACGGTGCTGACATAGTCAGACTTTTGTGGAGCGTTGTATCCGCATGCTCTTCCTGCCGACTTCCAATGACACTTTTGGGGTTCGACCTGTGGACCAAAAGATCAACAGGCCAAGCACTTAACCACTGTGCCACGGAGACCACATTTCATGGTATCACTGTTTGACATTGAAAACTCCATTGCTGTTTGTCGTTACTGCATTTGATGACCACTTTGCACTTACATTTCGAATGGTTCATGCCCTTGTTAATGAAGGCTAATTGACTAAAAATTCGACCGACTAAAAAGTGAACCGATTTAGTTATCTGTTAGGCAAAATTACTAGTCCATTATTTTGAAAGACTCTATAACACCGAAAACCACAGAATACTGAGCCCATTTCGGTGTTACACCGTCGTTCAGAAACTGCAGAATATTTCATTCGGATAAATTTAATGTTGGCAGAATGTTTAGTTAATGAACAACGCCATGGATGCTTAATACAACTTAAAGATTTCACATTCACATTTACATTTACATTAGCAAAAATCTCAATAGAAATGTGTTACCTCAACGACTTTATTGGACATTATGACAAGATTATCCTTCTCTTCCAATGATTTATTGCGATCCTCGTTAAACTTCTTACAATGTGCTTAATTGTTTATTTGTTAAACATCTCACCGACCTAATGTACACAGTGAGAGATGTTTAGAAACCCCTTTTTATTACCTTTCTATGAAGTGAGTGAGTGTCGGGCAAAACTGTGGTGTAAGAGAACTATTCTACACAGTTTCGCAGACTACAATCTGAAAAGTGTGGTGTAAGAGAATTTGATGACGAGTTTTCTTAACACTAAAACGAAACTGTGGAGACATATGCACCCTCACTGTGGTGTAATTGCGGATTGGAGAACGCCATCAGTCCTCATTAGGACTACTTTAACTAATAATTTAAATTAGTAGGCAATATATTCTATTATAAATGGCTACTGGGGTGACTTTCATCATCGGATGAGAATAGTACCGCAAAATTCTACTGAAATTTTAAACTGAAATTATGGTTTGTCATGAAGTAGCAACGTTTGCTGTCAACGCTTCTTTTTTCAAACCGTGACAAGTTCTTGAATCAATATTATCTATTCAGATATCCAGTTGCTATCACTTTTCGACATGTCATTGACGTAAAAGCTTATGACGTCAGACAAGTGTTTCAAACTTCAAAATTCAAATTTCTGTACCTGAAAGTTCTTGAAGTAGAAAAAATAACGAAACATGTGATAACTTGTATTATGCAATGATTTCAACATCTGCCTTTTACCGACTGTTGATAAAATGTAGAAATCTTGAGTAAGAAACAAAATCTCGAATTCTATAATCATGACTAGTGATTAAAATAATTCTTCCCTCACTGTTGCCAATGACTTTCACTTATTCAACTCAAGGTTCGTAATTTTCCATAAATGTATGTGTGAGGATGTGGATAGTTGTTCTCCTTTTACGTGTATAATGCCCTAACCGTTTACTGCATGAATTTCGACAAAAATGAGTAATAGTTCCTAATATTTTTAGAGGCGTCTTCTGATGTCGAGGACCTTATACAAAACATTCCATCATATAAAGTCAAGTGTATAGAATACGGATATAGTAGTGTCGACTCAAGAAATATCAGCATGCAGTGAGTTCTTAGTTTCAAAGATTCTGTTTTATGTGTAGAATACGTTCCTACGATCCAAAAAATATCTGATCAATTTTGAGAGTGGTAAAAGTCTTGCAAACTATTTCCGTGCTTATAAGTTAGGGATTTGACATCTCATCAGGGATCTGGAGTCCTATCAATTTGATAGGACTCCGGTTTTTGATAGGACTCAGACTCCGACTCCGGGTCGCAAGTATATAAAGCCTAGTTTTTGAAAAACAAACCGGTAACCTACATCATAAATCATTATAGGCTCACCTGAACCTATTTTTAGTGATCATTGCTGCATCAATTATCAATCATTTTCGATGAAAGTTTATCAAATGTCGCCTTAAGTTGGATGCATACGACTCGGCTCCTCCCATCTTTTTTGATGTGTGCTTCACACGGTTTTTCTCCAGTCTCTACCAGGCAGGAAAATCCCACATCTTTCTCCAAAAAATATGAGTACACTTTCGATTTTAATATGCGATTTAGAGGAACCATCACATACAGGATTAACGTGAGGGTGAGAGGTAATGTTCTCAAACAAACTAGTATTTCAGTTTTGTCTCTGATGTGACCTTTGGTGCGTAGGTGTGATTGAGGCTGGAAGGCTTATCTTCTCTACTAAATCGCCGAGTGAAAAGACAATCCTTTTTTCACTATCACAGCTCATTCCCTAAACTATTATAAGCCTTGCATGTAGCAATGTCTCTGTGCCTTTGTTTGACAGAGGAAGTTGACATCAAGACAGTGACAACAATGTACAGGGATAAATAATTTGTTTGTATTATATTTTGAGGTCTAGTCATAAGCCAGAGTCCTATCATTTGATAGGACTACGACTCCAGCAAAAATGATAGGACTCCGGGACTCCGACTTCACATCCCTGCATCTCAGACGTAAAATATAAATGAGTAGCATGAACGTGATTAGATATCAAATAGAATAAAAATTATTTACTAACTATCAATAAATTAATAATCAATGAGTAATTATCAGTAAAACTAATAATTTACTGTCATTTTAATGAAGCGGAAATTAAAGTGATCATCAGGATATTCAAATCATGCTTCATGAGTTCCTGCCTTGCCTCAACTAACTTAGCAAATCTACTTGATAGCTTTTTCCATCGGGCTAAATGGATCTGTTAAGTTTAGAAAGAGAGAAAGCGATTTTATTTTGGAATAATACTGACCACTTCCTCTTAGACGACGTGAGATGAGCACATGTAGAAGATGATTAGTTAAGACACATTGTCCAAGTTGTTAATTGGCAGAGACTGTATTCTGCGGTCAATCAGAATAGCTATGCAAAATTGAACTTTCTATGTAAATTATTAGAATGGCAATATTCTATGGAATTAGAATTCAACTACATGTACAAATTCCGATATGTGATTTAATTCAGTTTCCATAGACGTATGATTTTATGATTCATTAACCGTCAGAGACCTGAGGGGGGTCCAGCGATTTAAGCAGGTAAACTAAGAATATGTTAAAGGGGTCCACTTGACCACCTCTCAGGTCGCAGAGGGTGTGAAAAAGCTCAGGTCTCTGAGGGTTAAACAGTGTCAAGCATTTAGAAAAGGATCACATCTTCCTGCATGTAGCGCCTAAGTCCGAGGGTGGCTGCTCTAATCTGCTCCTGCTGTACACTGCATAACACATCTAAGTCCCTATCAATGCTGTATGTAATACTCATCAATCTGGCGTCTCAATTTCGGTTCAACAACATTATATAAAAACATATTTTGGAAGACAAAGACAAGGTTTATTTGAAAGCACAGCTTGAAATGTTTTAGAAGGCAGGGTAGAACTAGATTTTACATCCATTTAAATGGAACATTATGCTGTTCAGCAGTCATGTTCAAAAGCAATGTTGTAAAAGTAGCCCTAAACTGCTCTTTGGTGTCTATTTGCCAATGCAGTCACAAAATCTATGCTGAAGAGATTACACGTGAATAGGGCACAGCGCTCATGATTATTGGATACTTGGAATGACTCAAGTTTGAAGTTGATCTTTAGTTCTGTTTCCCCATGTCTGCTAATGATAACTGTGGCGAGAAACAATCTTGAAGTTTAGCACTTTACTTCACAGATGGCAGATAAAGAATTGGCAAGGAATGCGATGAAACTGGTAAAATCCTGCAATGAATCTGGTGAAGCAAGTACAAGCTTCGATAATTTTGGAAGGAGGTATTTGTATTTCTTTGGAAGGAACGACAGCAACCTCTTGTCCAAGTGAGTCACAGATTCCTCTCATTTTTTCTATCTTCTGTTTTCTAGTATAGAGTGTAGAGTCAGCCAGGAAGTGGGAAATGACATAAATGTTTATGCATTGCATACCGGATATCTAAAGAGAATGACAGCTATTAAGTCAATAAAAGACACCAACACTCTTGATTCCTCGACCGCACTTGCCTGACCCAGGAATAGAACCGAAGTCCGCGGTGGAGACGAGCTCGCACCTTCTTCAC
The DNA here is from genome assembly GCA_907163375.1 of Prostheceraeus crozeri. Lineage (NCBI taxonomy): Eukaryota > Metazoa > Platyhelminthes > Polycladida > Euryleptidae > Prostheceraeus > Prostheceraeus crozeri. The sequence continues at coordinate 18,594 of CAJQUW010009248.1, forward strand.
TAGGCCACGCTGACGGCTCAAAAGGAATGCGAGTGAAGGTAGTAGGCATCCCCAAGTGATATCGACAGCTTATTGTCCTATTATTATTGACAGAATTCTACCAGGACAACAATAAAACCTCTAGAATGGAAATTAAGCTTCATGCAATGCACAATAACGCCACATAAATCGCACGCATTTTCACTTAGATGCACCTGCCAACGTCTTTGTCATTGGACTAGAATCAGTCACATATGTAAATCTAAGCTATTGATTGATCATTCATGCCCCAACTTAGTTCCCTCGGATGTGCCGTGACCTTGAGTCAATTTCCATTCTAGTCAACTTCAGATAAACAGTTTATTTCTATGATTCATGGTGTAGCGCATAGAAATAGGTTGTTTATATGAAGTTGACTAGAATGGAAATTGACTCAAGGTCGCGGCACATCGGGGGGGGGGAACTAAGTTGGGGCACGAAGAACCAATGAAAAGGATTTACACATGTGACCGATTCTAACCCAATGATACAGCCGTTGACAAGTGTATCAAAGAGAAAATGCGTGCGATTCTTGTGCCACTATTGTGTATTGCATGAAGCTTTACTTCCATTCTAGAGGTTTCATTGTTATCAATTTCTATGGTGTAGCGAGACTGCATATCAGCATGTCATCAGCTTGTCACACAGTAGATTGACAACAAAGGTCTGTCGCAGTCACAGAATTACACAGGTCGTCTCTTCTTCTGTTTGTCTAGAAAGGAAGCATTAGAACATGTAACGCTGATGAAATGGCACAATCTGCTGACATAATACCATAGCAATCGAACAATAAGCAGCCAGTTCAACAACATTAAACACGCCAAATTGTGCGAAGTTTCAGTGACTGTTTTCAACCGGATCACACAGCAAAGAGACACAGACGATGTCAAGTTCTGCAGAGAAGTTTGTGAACGTTTTTTCATGCGCCTGCTAACTTTTTTAAAATGATCGGAGGGCCCAACATTATCGAGAAGACTTTTGCGCAATGATCTGAATTCTTCGAATCTGAAGGAATCGTAGCGATCGGAGCATTTTGAATGAATTCAGAGCAATCCGCAAGCGACGTAGGACTATTTTTCCTATCTCTGTAAGGTATTAAAAATTTCCTTTTACCACTTATTAAGTGTCATCATTTTGAATCAGTTTGCGCTTCTATCAAAGTGAAACGGCTAAACAAGCCAATTCTGTGGTCTCAGTACATCAAACATCTACACAGAATGACAGCTATTAAGTAAATACAAGACACCAACACCTTTGATTCACAGACCGCACTCGCCCGACCAATGGGAATCAGGTCAGATATTCAAATGTGCTACGACATACTCGTACCTTTGTTGTCAAATGCATGCCGGTCTCTGACGTGCGTCGATATGTCGTCCCTTCCTTTCTCCAAGCCGTTTGACATTAGCGGTTCAACATATTTTGTGTATGGCCTCTATGACACTGGCATCCGTTCGCTCATCATCGTCGTAGCAATGAGCCCCAATTGAAAATCTAAAATCACCAATTTTGACCGATTTTTGAAGTGCTTGACTTTCTACCGAATTTTGAATAGAAGTCACTTTTCTGATTGCTTGATTGCTTGATTGCAATAACTTATTGATTACAATATGACACTTTTTCGAGGAACATAAAGAGGGGACACAAAGACACGTTTATATTTCAAAGTAAGCTGCAATCGGAGTAATCCGTACAATATTACAAATTACAGATAAGTGCCAGAAGTAATTTGTGCAAGAAAGTCAAGTAAGTCTGGTAATTTCATCAGCGTTAGAACCAATGCATTCTTAAAAAGAACTAATACTTGAGCACTCGTCGCAGTCTGCAGGCAAATCATTCCAAAAGGGAACAACACGACCATGAAACCCCAATTACCTTGACACAACGAATTTCAAAATTGGTTCTTTAATTTGTATTTATGCCCACGCGTGCAACTTTCCAAATAAACATTGTTGTGTGCTAGGCAGTTTGTCTTCTTGCTTTATTATGCATTTTATTGTTTTGTGAGAACAATCTCCATTCCATTGTTAAAGCAATAACTTTTCCGCGGCATGCATTTCAAGTTCCAATGTCATACAAAAGTCCAGCTTGTCAGCTATCTACGGTACATGACTGACAACAGACATGACATGTCATCAGACAATGGATGACCAAACAATTGGTAGCTGACCGTGAGCGAATCTTCACAGACGTATTTAACGCGGCATGAACAACGCCCGCTCACCCAGTCTGGTCTCTCCAAGCGAAGTTGTCGGCGAGAGCCGTTGACGGTGTTGCAGCCTATCTTCTATGTGCGATCTATCATCGAACTGCTGCGGACGTGATCACCACGGCTTGTGGTCCTGGAAGAATCTGGAGACTCTGTTGGTGCTGTGACTGTCTTATAACTGTGAACGTACCATCTGTCCTTGTAAAGACTGTTTGCACCATTTATTTATTTTCACAATATAATTTATCCACATTTTTCATTTACATTTTTCAATCATATGTTTTGGAAATATTAAGAAAATAATAACCCGTAACAACATCAAAATATACATCAAAGGGAACAGACTTATGCCGTTTAAGATGCAAAACAAAACAAAAAACAACAAAAATCCATGATTGACTGTGACTGAATAAAAAATGTGTATATGTGCTTTACTTTGGACATATGATCTGTTCTGTTCATTAACTTTCATCTCCAGTGCTTGGTCTGCGTGGAGTAATGACGGTGACATCGACTTAAACGATGCGGATTCAATGTTGAGAAGAGGGGACTATATGCAGGTCAGTTATCTTCTGTCAGTGTCGTTACCTGTGCGGGGACTGAGCGGGCTCCGTTGGGTCTTCGAGCTTGCGAAATGTTAATTAATTAACAATTGCCCTTGTTTGGCAAATTACCATTATCGGTTAGAAATTCCATCAGTTCCCTTCAACGAAGATGTTCCAAGATCATTTGTGGAAGGAAAAAAAAAATTTCAATGCCTCCAGCAGCGTTTGAACAGGCAACATATCACCCTGTTTCAGAATTCGAAAACATCAAAGCATTCCCTACACCGCATGTTTTTTAAATGCCGATTCACGTGTTGTTTATGCCAGAACAAATAGAAGACAAAATTCTTTCCTTGTCTACGCGTCATTATATTTGAATCACTTTGTGCCGACATGAATTGCTATGTAACCGAATAATCTCGTTTATTTCGAAATATTGTATTCACGTTATTCTAATGAAAATCTAATTTCATCATGAAAACACGACCGCAATTTTCTCCGTTTCTCATTTTGCTGACTTTCCGATGATATTTAGTGAAAATCTAATTCTACTTTATAATTTTCATAACTATTTTATGTAAGCAATTAAAAAATACGCTTGTCATAATTGTTTGCGGATTAGGTTAGATATGATGTGACACAGACCGGTCCTCTTGAGAGATAGATTAAATTTCATGAATAGTTATACACCAATTGGTCCATTTATAACAAGTCTAGTTCTTTATTTCATTTTCTTCATGGAGTAGTTCCAGGTGAGACGTTGCAGGGCGATTCTAGCAAGTTCAGTACCCATACTCGTACTGTAGTTTCACATGTATTTTATTTTCTTTTTTCTTCAAAGTTCATTATAAATTTATTCATTACAGTTATATTTTGTACAGTAGGCTAAATCTTAGTTTATTTTATGTAGTTGTAACTGAGATTCCTAGAGGATGATGATTTTCATTTAAATATAATTTTTCATTCATTCACTAGGCCTTCAATGTAGATAATTCTTGGTATCTTTTGTATCTATTATCTCATGCATCTCTTCAAGTGGATTTTGTTTTGATTGAGAATTGTTGAGAGATTGTTTTGATACGAAAGTATTGTTGTCTGCTTTCACACAGTATGCTCTCCACAGACTCCGCAGCCGGAGTCGCAGGCAGCAGGTTCTGAGGATATATTATCCGGATTATATTATTATCTGTATGCAAATGCATCCATTATTGATATGAAATTAACTAATTACAGTTTGTAATAGCATAAATATACAATCATTATATGTAAGTTTCACATAATTTCCTATTGAAAGGGTAGCTTTTGACACAGCCAGAGTACTAGCCTTACCATCAAGAGACTTTTGACCAGAGAATCAACTAAGTTCTCAATCACGTGAAGACCATTAGCCTTTTAATTAAGGACTTTTTCGCACCTATTTACCACATAAACCAGATATTGTGAACCATTTTCTATGTTGATGCTTTAACTGAAGTTGACCGCTGCATCCATGTCAGCATTTAGTTCTTGTCATTATATGCATTAGTATGTACTTTCATTTCTTGAATGTTTTCTGAGGAATGACATCGATATTTCCAGAAAACTTGTAAAACTATACTGAACTTATTTTAAAACTATGTGTTAAAATTATCACAGCATATTAGATTGGTCAACTAACAATCGAGTCAGTTAATTTGACGATATTTCAAGTATTATTATTGTAATCATATTACACGCAAAACTGAAAAAAATATCGCAAACTTTTGTTGCTGAATTATAGCAAATACACGTTAGCTATTTGACAAAGCGACTTGGTAAAAATTAGTAATTAGGTAAAAAAACGGCTTTCCTCAAAGTCTCAAAGAATATTAGCAGTTTTGATTCTTTAGGGAAAGGAAAAATCGCTCTGCATTAATCGATTTGTCGAAGAGGATTTGTCCAGTCGTAGAGTTCCTCGAATATATCAGACCTGCAGCACTATTTGTTGCACACATGTGACTGGAATTCCTTTTCACCAATTCTTGAAATGCAAATTACAACTGCTCCTTTATCAGGTTTCATAGCATAAAGCAGCGGATAATATAGATATCATCCTCTGCTATAGACATGCATGAAGCTTTCAGATGTTCGTGCTCTCTGCAAATAGTGACATGCAACTACAATTGCTATTTCAAGAGTACTTAGCAAACAGTCTACATTAAAAGAATGAGATTTGAAATGTGACCTTCCATACAGATGGGGTGCACATCTGAAAGAGCACTTTTTTCATAGAGTTATTTGATGAGACTTTGAAGAGGAACGACTTGCAACATCCTTGACACCATTTGGCTACTTCCTTGGGCGATCGTAAAGACAAGGAATATTGCTATGTTTAGTCACCAATTAATGAAGATTTTTTTATGAAATCAGACAGGAAAAACATGAACTGTATTGACAAGATCCTGCATAATTTGTTCCGAAGATGGAGGACAATTTTAGCGCAATTTTCATTAGATTTGATTGAATAATCTTGACGTATTTCTTTCAATTTCAGACTGAAATCTTTTGAAATTCCAGACTAGTAAAACTGCAACTTTTGCATTGAAATCAGGATCGTTTTATTTGAAGTAGTTCTTTAATAGTTTCTTAAAAGGGAACCGCTTGTATGGTATTTTAAAATGTTTTTTATATTCTTCCACAGCACTTGCTCAAGTACTACTAGAAGAAGTGCAAACATGCAGAATCGAAGTAATGAAGTGCTAGTATGGATGAGACTGCTAAAAATGAGCGGTCGTATATTTCAGCATGTATTTACTTAAATTAAAATTTGACAATTTTGTGTTCCAATTTAGTTAGCTTCCATTCTCAGATTAAGTGAAAAGTATTCACTTTGTGCTAATTTTTCCTAACATCATGCGTATGTAATTCTATCATTTTTTCTTATCGATTATGTGAGCGAGAGTGTTGAGAAATTTAGCTAAAAAGATGTGCATGCAAATATTAAGAGGCTTGCTACACCTCAGTGTACGTAACTTCATAGACAACGAAAAATAAGCACATACATGAGTCCATGACCTGAAGACAATTATTCCATGCGGCCTAGAGTTAATGCCTCTTACCTAATCAGAGAAAACACAGAGAATCTTCACCGAAGGTCTCAATATGCTTCTCATTGGACTTACATGCGCTTTTCTTTTATCATGTTTGATAAGAAGAGGGATCGGGTAGAACTCGGCAGATACGCGGATTCCTGGTTAGCGATATAGGCTGAACATCATTCCGTGAAAGTCTCATTTTCGGTCTCGTTTCCTGCAAAAACCCGTTTTGGTGGCCGGACTATATCTTGCGAAAGAAGGTATAATTTTCACGATCAATACACTAGGTGACATGCCACGCTCAATCACGCGTAATTCAAGCGTAAACCACGCTTAATTACACATGACCCTAAACATCCATGGCTATGCGGGATATTGCTGCAACATCTGTTATATAAGTTAGTAATAGTTGTCAGTCCTGTTATATAGACTTCGCGTCTCATGTGTCTGTATGCATCAGAGGCTAAACAATGTGATAGGACCTAAATTTCATGCTCAAGGAAGACAGAACATGCTTAGCGGTTCATCCGTGGTTCAAGCGGCAACCCAGACAACCGTAGACGACGTGCAAACTATAAAAGCTCGCCCGCGCGTATTCATAAATATTCTCCATTATTAACAGTATCAGATCAAATGATTTCTGACTCTTAGTGCAGCGCGTATGTACGCGGGTAGAAGAATAGAATGCCTTAACCACGGATGTTTGGGGTGTTCCGTAATTACGCGCGGCATGTCACCTAGTGCATGAGTCTAATGATAAGGAACATCAGTGTTTTATGCCTACCAGCCGCACATCTTTTGCATGGCAATTTGATCTATCGTTTATTTAATTTCATTGTTGTTAAATGCTTTTGATAATGAATAGCATTCATTGCTATTGCAATCAACTTCACATTTTCTCAATGTTGTGTTCTACAGATGATCAACAGCAAATCTCATTTAATTGGGTGTGGAATCTATCAATGCACAATTACCACGGCGCATTTAGCTTGTCTTTTTGATACTGCGTAAGTTGGTGTATTGCAAAATTAGGTCTCATTTTTAAATAACTCAACTTTTATTTCAGGGTGAACATTACGCAGACACCATTGTTCAAACCTTTTGAATATGGAGCTCCATGTGACAATTGTCCTACAAACTACGCATTTTGCAAAGATTCTATAATTTGTGCTAACACATTGGCTTGTAAAAGTGGCAGTTGTCGTAAGTATTGAGAATCATTGTCTTATGTCGACATACTTTAGTAAGTCATCATCCTAATGACTGTACTATTAGCATCCGTGTCTAAATCGAAAAGAGGCAAAGTTGCAAGTAGGATCTATATTTTCTACAACGACACTGAAGCCTTTCCCCAGCTATACCTTTCCCCTCCATGATACTTCACCGACAAGGAAAGGCCTGACGCTGATGATGTTAAGTTTCATTGTATTAGCCGTGAATCACGCAAAGTACACTGCGAGGTGGTTGTTCCTGACTATTGTCAACCACTTGAAGAAGTCATCTTGTAGGGGGGACGTGGTCATGACAGTACGTGTCCACAACGAAACATCCTCTCTAGCATTTCAATGGGCATGACATTCGGCAGATAGCACAGAAATTGACAACAACAAAACCTTAGAAAGGAAGTAAAGCTCCATTCAATACACGATAGTGGCACAAAATCCCACGCATTTTCACTTAGATACACTTGTCAACGGCTGTATCATTGGGTTAGAGTCAGTCACATGTGCAATGCTAAGCTTTTCATTGGTGATTCATGCCCCAACTTAGTTCCCCCGATGTGCCGCGACCTGGTGTCAATTTCCATTCTAGTCAACTTCAGATATTTCTATGGCAGGTAGTAATAGCGCAATATTGATAGATAGCATAGAAATCTTCAGCTGCAGTGACATTAAGATCCCACAAGTGAAGCCCAGCATATCTGACGGCAATACATCTTCAATGCGTCACTCAGGAAGAGAATGAGAATTGTACATTCACTTCTGGTTGAGTGCTGAAAGCGGTCTTGACAGCTGATTGCCTCGGTCAACACGCTCTCAGACCATGTAAATAGAATACGGAGTTGCATCCTCAGTTGAAAAATGGAAACAGATCTGAATAGCTGCCATTTCATCTAATATCAGGAATTATCAGCAAGCCTAGTTCACATATATAACATCGACACAATTCCCTACTACAGTTGCAGGCATGCTCGGTTAAATTGGAGATTTGCAATTAGCAAGTTAGTGAAATTTCGACGAGAACTGATTAAATATCACTCTAAACACACTGATACTCAACTGAGTAAGTATGAATTGTATGTAACTCAGTATTTAATAATTAAAAGGTGCATTTATTAATCTAATCATTGCACGCGCACTAACTTACTCGATTTGCTATTACTGTGTTTAAAGTGATATTTAATCAATGCCTGTTGAAATTTCACTAACTTACTAATTGCAAATCTCTTCTCTGAGATTAAAAAGAGATTTTCATGCATGTTAGTGCCTTCAAAAAGGAGAGAGCATTCTTCTATTAGAAATATTTAAATATGTGCTGATATAATCCATATACTAAAATATGTGTACTTGCAATATAATATTTCTCATATGATGATGAAAATCATCCCAGCAGCCATTTATAATAAAATATAATGCTTACAAATGTAAATTGTTAATTAAAGTAGTCCTAATGAGGACTAATGGCGTTCTCCAATCCGCAAGTATACAAAGGCAATGCTGCTGTAATCATTGGATTAATCAGTTCTTAAAAGAACTCAGTGGATCTTTCTCGTGGCAACGAATTAAAATTGATCAGCTTTGGCCCAATATCTGGTAAAAATGGAAATCTTAAGACTTGTAACACTACTGCTTATTCTTACTGTCAATATACTACATAGTTGTTCTTCCGAACAGAAACCACGTAATAAAAAAAAACTGTTGGTTTTTTATTACGTGGTTTCTGTTCGGAAGCTTAGTGCTATTTTATTGATTAATATACGACATGTAATACCATAGATTCCAAACACTGCCGTATACACGTTCTAATATACTGTACCGACTACAGATGATGGTAGTCAAAATAGAATAGGACAATGGTCACCATAGGTTGAGGAAATTAAAAAATGGATGTTATAAAACAACTGCAGACCGATGAATAAAACTTGGAAAAGTTGAGGTAAAACATGGAAATGCAATGATGCTACTACACCGATTACAAGTGAACTATATCTGACACTACACATGGTGGAGTATAATAGAATATAATTAATATATATTAATATGTAATATATCATATAAATATATGACATGATTGCCGCAAAGTTCGGAAAAGAATGTGGTCCTGTTTCGGAATCTTTTTTCTCACAAATGGTGTCACACTTGTCACGAGGTGCGCAGTAGAGCGGTTTATAAAGAGTATTGTAAAGCATGCTTTTTACAGTATAATACAGCCGTGCCATAATCTTCGAATCATTGATACGTAAATGCATTTCAGTCTTTCACATTTCTTTCAGAGTGTACAATATCGGATAGCTTATGCACTCAGAGTAGCTCCAAAAATGATTTCGACGAAGCCAATTGTCGATGTCGTTGCCAGCCAGGAAATGACGGAAGTGTTTGCGATGGTGAGTCCGACAAGGTCCTACAGGAGGCGCTCCAAGCATGCACATGGATACCTTTGAATTCAAAGGGTTTTCAGTTGCGTTGATCATAAAGTAATTAGTTAGATCGCATGTCGCTATCTGCGTGCTGGTCAGCGGTGGTAGTTCGAATTCGGTTTCATTTCTCAGGGAATTGTCTCTTCCTTTCTTCACAGACTTAGTCTATCCATGTACAAATATATGTCGATGAGAACATTCATGACCTTTGGAAATATGAATCATTCGTACAACAGAGCTAAGTACAGTAAGTGCACAAGTACTTCCTCCATGAATGCTTTGTTGATATTTAGGTCTGATGACAAAATAGTAGTCATAATACAAAAACTATTTGAGAAGTTCGTTGATATTTCGCAGGATAAGAGTCAATTAGTCCAAGATATTCGTGTGTCCACTTAACACATTAGAATCTTGACCTAGATAATCTATCTATATATGAAGCATAAGGTTTCATTTAATGTGATGTTTGTTAAAATGCATTCAAACTTAATGCAAAGTTCAATACGAAAATAATGTTTGGAAATTTAATTGATCTCTAGTATCGTTATTTACGCGAAACCACATGGAATCTGCAGAATGACAAATCATCACGAACAGCACATTTATAGCGAAATTTGTGTACTTCCGTAACAAGCACATTTCTTGGTTATGTTGTCTTTATGGCTGCAGAAAAGCACCTTGATTGCACTTTGAAATCATTGATTAAAACAGCAAAATAAAGTTCCAGGAGAGTCATAGTCCTCTATATATGGTCTTTATTCAAAAATCGTATTTCCTGGAAGGAGATAGATAACTCACCGAATTCAAGGCATTTATGGCTTGCTTCAAATTACATTTGTCTTAAAAGATAACCTTTTGTCTCACCGTCGCATCTTTTCAAAAATGTCTCAGTCATCCGTTATCGCTCTAAACGAACAACCATTGATATCCGTTGAGCTACTTTTTGCAAGGATTATGCTTTTGAGATCTAAGAAACCGCTTCATCAATCTTTAAAAAAAGGTGAATTTTTGAAAATCTACCTATGAGTCTGCATACTATTTACATGATACTACAGATATTGATATTCGGGAAGTATAAAATTCATTGAACATCAAATTAACTAACTTTTTATAGGAATTTTGATAGCATGTTAGCGTACAGGGAAATTACATTTAGCATCAAACAAACGTTATGAACAGCATGATCATTTTAATTTTCATGTAAAATATATATAACTTCTTGGTTTAATACTCTAGCTTGCTTTTTTGGCAAATTTAATTATAATACCTTATTTTCAGAAACAGTTTCATTTTTTTAATGTTTACTCATCTACATCTATGTGTCAACTATGACAGTTGAATTTGATTATGACATTTTACTCTTTCTATAAAGGGAGATTTATGGCATGAAAAACAAGAAATGGAAATCATGTTTGCAAGACTAATCCTCAGTAGGAGTTACTCATTATTTGTTCAGTTTTTCATGTGATCATAATTGACAACTCGACTCTTTCAGGAGTAATCGATGCTATAGAACCGGAGATTATATCGATGCCTGAGGCAGCATCTGAAGAGGAACTGAATCTACCAATTTGACCCACTTTCGGAAACAGGTAAATGAAATGCCACACTCCGTACTTGACAATTTTATTTACAAAAATTTTAGTCTTTGATAAGTAAGTAAGCGTTTATTCGGAACTATTTGAAATCGCAACATTACAAAATGGCTTTTACACAATAATGACATGCATATGAATGAGTCGATAAAACATGTCGACAACACAAAGGCAAAAAAATCAACAGCTTCATAAAAGTCAAATGCTGGGAGATATGTAACATACCATTAGCCATAATACATGAATATGGGAAGAATGAATGCATTCTTCTACTAGAATTCTTCTAGTTAAGTGAATACAACCATACGTAGCCAACAAGAAACTAAGTGAACGTCCCCATAGATACTCCCGCCGTTAGTCCACTGCTTCAGAAAAGAAATAAGGAATTACATGTAGGGTGTCCGTAAAGTCGCTTGACTTTTAAATTGAACATCTACATGAGAAAGCAAAAAACTTTTTTATCACAAGCCATGTTATATTGCGCAACATCAAGGGGAATTTACGAATCTAACAATAAGAAGCCAATATTTGATGATTAAAATGTTCAAATCAAGTGTTCGAAATGATTGCCATCGCAATCAATCACTGCAGTCAATCGACGAATAATATCGAAAACACCGGCGGCAAGTTCTTCACATGTGACTTCATTGCAGATATCAGTGATCTTCTCACTCAACTGGTCCAGGCTTTGTGGCTTACCATGATGGTATATCTTCGCTTTCATCCATCCCCAGAACCAAAAGTCGAGAGGATTCAAATCAGGTGAACGTGGAGGCCACTCTCGGTCACATCCTCGACTTATCACGCGATCACCAAATGTCTGGACGAGGAAGTTTCGTACCTTTGTTGAAAAGTGGGGTGGGGCACCATCTTGCATAAATATACAGGAGGACAATTTGCGCTTTTGCGCAAGTTGAGGACGCGCGTGCTCCTTAAGCATCTGGAGATAGGAATCAGCTGTCACTGTGTTGGAGAAGAAAAAAGGTCGTAGTCCAAACTTAGCAGAAAATCCCATCCAAACACATAACTTAGCTGAATGAAGGGATTTTGAGATGCATGTTGATGGCTTAACATCTGACCAGATACGGCAATTGTGCGTGTTAACGATCCCATCGAGTGAAAAATGCGCCTCGTCAGACCAGACAATGTCATCGATTACATTCTGATTGTCGAGAAGCCATCTCGCAAACTCTAAGCGCTTTGGCTTGTCGCCGGCTCAAGTGCTTGCATGACTTGTAATTTGTACGGGTAAAGTTTTAGTTCATGCCGAAGGATTTTATGGACACTAGTCTTTGAAATGATACCAACCTCTTCAGCCATTTTGCGAACTGACGTGACTCCTAGCTTTGATTTTGAACTACAGATTGTTTCATAAAAAATGGATCACCCTTAAACATCGCCTTAAATTCAACTTTGTCTAACTCCGCCAAACTTGAACGAATTTCTCTGAAATTCGGAAGATATGTCAGTTGTGCTTACTAATATCATTGTTGGAAATTTCAAGCATGCATATTGAGTTGTTTTCCTGTTATAGATAAAAAAAGTAGTAGATAATTTGATCTTCATTTAGCAATGTTACACAAAATCATACCTCACTCTTATGAAATTACATTTGTTTCCTTTGTAATGTAATATGTTGTTCTACAAGCCAAAAGCTATCAAGCAAAACAAAAATAAAGAAAATCGGTCAATCAGAGCCAGTATAGCACCATTATTCATCAACAATAATGTAACTGCTACATGTGATTAACTGGACTTCATGTTCCATAGCTTCCTGACTTCGTTGCGGTGGTGTTGGCAGCACTCCTGATTGCTTTCAGCTAGAAATCTATCTCTTACCGGTTGAAAACAATACAAAGCACAAATGAACAATAACGAGATCGCATTCACAAAAGGCAAAGTGTCAGCCTTGCTAGAACTAGGGTTTTCTTTGCGAGCTACAAGCAAGCGACTAAATGTCTCTTACACAAATGTGCATCGATGGCATAATGATGATTTTCGACTCTGTCGTAAAGATGGCTCTGGTCGTCCACGCAAAACATCCAAACGTGGAGACCGCCTAATTTTGAGATTTGTTAAAGTTGATCCAAGTCTTTCGTTAACTGAGATGGTTGCACTAGACTCGTCTATTTCTAAGTCCACTATTCGTAGAAGACTTATTGAGTCGAATTTCAAGAGCTGTAAGAGGCCCTCTCAGACCGAATTATCAGATCAGCATACAAAAAGACGTCTCAGATGGGCAATGAGTCATTGTCACTGGCGAAATCAATGGGATCGGGTTGTCTGGTCTGATGAGGCATCAGTCCGTATGAAGGATAGTGATGGTCGATTGAGATTATGGATAAAATCTGATCAGGAAATTCTGAGACATTTATATCGTCCCCGGGTACAAGGTGGTGCGACTCTACTGATTTGGGCTGGCATTTGGACCAATGGCCGCTCTGAACTTCACATATAGCAAGGAACCATGAATTCTGAACGCTATGTGAATGTTTTACGAATGAACATTGGCCAAATGACAGATCAACTTGGTGATCCATCGACTTGGTTATTTATGGATGATAATGCTACGTGTCACAGGAGTAGTAGAGTCAACTTATGGAAGTCTCAATTAGGGCTTAGGACATTATCTTGACCAGCTCGTTCTCCTGATCTGAATCCCATAGAAAATGTATGGAGTATTCTAAAACGTAACGTTCGTCGTTCACTGCTACCTACAGATGGCGTGTCACAACTTACGTCACTGTTAAAAAGAGAGTGGAGAAAGTTGGATCAGTCAAAAATCAACGATATCATCGAATCAATGCCTAGACGAATTGGTAATGTCATTGACAATAAGGGTAGGGCCACAAAATATTAGCTTCTTAAGAACCGTTGCTGTATCATAGCTTATCAGATTATATAAGGACATTTAAATATATTAGGGACATGAAATAACATGAAAAATGCTTTCTGTATCATACTTATGTTTTATTTAGTCAAATTTTAGGCTGATCCACTTTTTATGAAACGGACTGTAGTCTCCTCGACGACGCGATTCACAGTTGCAATTGTCATGTCATCCATTGTAGGACGGCCACTGCGAGGTTTATCATGAACGCTGCCAGTTTCTTCAAACTTTTTGATGATATTTGCAATCAATGTTGTTGTAAAAGGATCTTTGTGAATGCGTCTTTGAGTCTTAAACATTCGAAGGGCAGCTGTAGCACTTCTATTGCATCCATAGAAGCACTGAACTATCTCTATCCGAGTCTGAAGATCCATTGTTAATAAGATAGGCAGCGATCGTACCACTTCACATTGAGATTTCGAACATAGCATGACACACGCGTCTTGTCATTGGTTAGCGAAAACATAAAGTCACAGATATCGGATATGGCAATTCTATGCCATGAAGGCTGATTAATTTGACGTTCTCAATTGAAGATGATACGATATGAATCAATCAAATTTCGTCATGGCTGGTGATGAAAGTTTCATAGTATTGAATAGGGGAAAATTTTGAGCTATGGCCCTAGGTAAGGTTAATTGACATAATTAACAGCACAGCTAACTGACTTAAACATTTTCAGAAACTGAAATGAATTCACCAAAGCCTAAGAACTATAATTGCACATATTATATTCATTACAAAAATGACTGCATGCAGAATGTAAAATTTAAGCAGTTAAATAATCGAATATTCATTTCTTGTTGCTAAATTCGTAAATTCCCCTTCATGTTGGGTAATACAATAGGGTTTCTGACGTAAACGTTTATTGTTTGCTCTTCTAGATATTCAATTTAAAAGTCAAGCGACTTTACGGACACCCCGTATATATTTGGACAGAAATGGCAGCCTTGGGATATCAGTCTAAAATGTCATTGATAAAGAATGACCAGAGCGCTTTTATCGCTGTGACTGTGACATTGAAAGTCGTTTTAGATCGTCACTTGAGTTTCAAATCCGTCCTTTGAGTTCCTGGTCAAAATGGTCACCGGGAAATGGTGGTTTGATAAAACTTTCGAATTCTAGCTTAGCATTGCAGGAACGCATTTGAGAATTGCTAAAGCCTACGTGGATGCACGCCTTCCGCTGGAAGGTGAACTGTCTCTCCTGCGTTTCGTCATGGTTGGCCGATGTAGTTCTATTTTCATGCGAGCCAACTTTTGTCTCACTTTTAGTGCCACCCATTTTTAATTGAACTGCAGCAAATTTAATAGCCGACAGACTGCTGTCACAGAAAATTTTTTAACAGATCTGCACTGGTCATGTATGAACAGAAGATTGTCAATTCAATATTATATTACATTATTGCGATTTGTAATCAATATGCAGCTATAAGTGAAGAAATCGAAGACTTGTGAATACTTTCTCAATAGAGCAGGCGTGAATATATGAATTATACTGTACAGCTACCAGTCGAAGGAATAAACTGGAGGACACCTTCCTTCCTGCACATAAAACTCATTCTTGGAAATTAGATTTTCTGCCAGTATATCCTTTTATGACATTTACACTGGAAAAGCTTGATGCCTTTCGGTTTATTCAAACATTGCTTTTCAGATTCATTCTTCTCGCTGGTGATGAAGTGATTCCCAAAATCAATTCAGTTTTCATGTGTGCATCTGTGTTATTAGACATCTGATGGCATAAAATTGAACTTGTTCAATGCAATTTTTGTGGTGCCAATAAAACAGCATAGCAAAAGGGATGTTTTGTGTGTACATAGATGTAGTAGACCGATACAGAAACAGTACGTCAATGCAAATTTTTTCATTCGGCTATTCAATTACCGCATTTTAACTGAGCGGTTTTGAAACTGGGGCTGGAGAGCACCGTTATGATTTTGAGGTTCCCAAGATTCAGTCGTTCCCAAAATTGTTACATAAGGCGATTGGTGAATGCTAGTTCCAATGTTGACATCAATTTTATCAACTCGGTCAGCTTGTTGCCGAATAGCAACTCAAAAGTTGAAATCCATAGTTTTTAAAGAGGACTTTTGAGTATCTGTTGGAAATTGATGGCAGACTACTTTGATGAAGTAGATGATTCATCAGTAGTCTCGTGAAAACGTCTTGCTGAAGATGACAGTAGTATGCTTGATTCATTAGTCTAGCCGCTTTGAATGCAACGGATTTTTAACAGTACATGCATATCAATCATAACTATCAAATATCTGCCAGAATCTGTTATATGCTGTGCAGAAAAATGCAGCAAATGCAGATCTGCATCACATCCGCAGTATTGGACTGATAACTGGTCCATTTCATAATTGGGATCTTTCAGTAGTACTTGTAAAAACCTTGTGAGTAGTATTTGCATGATATTGCCATTGTTGTATGATCTTGTCATCGTTCCATAATATTTCCATAGATGCTTTTGTGGGTTGATGAACATATTAACTATCATGTTGATCATAGCTTAATGCGTTCCTTGTCAATAATTCATAAATCACTTGAATTTCTTAAGATGAGTAACTACTTTGCGAGTATTAAATGATTATTTAATTTAATTTATAGTTTGATTTTGATTTTAGGGAAGTCACAAACAGCTATAAAAGCTGATATTCTAATCTAAATGAGACTCTATGGAAATATAAGCGATATACATTATATAGAAATGTTAAACAACTTTTATGATCGAAGGAGAAATTATTGCAGAAGTTATGAAGACAGTTTACGACACTTTCTTTATGGAAAGTTGAATTTTTTGAATGTGACCGATGATATCACGGCAAATCTGCTGTCAACAGATGCGAAAGGACCTTCATATAATAAATAAGATTCAATGTCAATATCAATGCATTCGAGACCAGGTACTGAGCATGTTTTCTGCCTAGATTGTGAAAATTTATATGCAAGGTTGGAAAAAAGTATGTGGTAAAAATTCTAAAAGTACTGCATTATTCTTATGCTGTCTAAAATGACCGATTTCCTTGAACTTCCCTAACTTTTCTGCGTTACCTCGGTAAACATGTCGATGCTGTATAATAAAGAGCCAATGAGGATAGAGATGCACCTAACTGGATAAATTTTGTGTTGATACGTAGTCATTTAATATGAGGCCATAGTTATGGTTTATCATTCATTTTGTGTATAGTCATGGGGAAGTCTCGTCAACCGTCAGACGTAACGCAAGGAAGGATCATCACATTGAGTGAAAACACTGAAATGATACAACAGGAAATTTCATCAGATTGTGGAGTCTCTCAACAATCGGTCAGTTCTGTTGTCAAACGATTTAGAGGAACTGAATCCATCGCCAATTTGCACCAATCTGGCAGACCGCGGGAAACAACTTGTTACGCCAGCTTTATTTTTTGGAAAAGAATGTAAGAATGAATTCAGAAAAGTATGTTTCCATTCTAAATGAAATGCTACTTCATATGATAGCTCAAATTCAAAATTCAATACTGCAACAAGACAATGCTCCTGGTTATACGTTGAAGAAGACAATGAGGTGGCTTAACAGCGACAATGGGATTCACGTCTTGGACTGGCTTGGAAACACTCCAGACTTGAATCCCATTGAAAATCTATGGAATTCAATGAAAAGAAAGATTTATATCAATAATATCATTAGTTTGCAACAACTTAAAAATGAGATTATTCAATACTGGTGTCTCATGGTATCCATGGAAGAATGTGAACGTAGGTTTTGTCTATGCCCCGAAGGATATCAGCTGTATTGAATAATAAAGGATATCCAACCAAAGATTGACAAAATCTTTATCTGTTCTGACGGTAAGCTTCTTCTTATTTTGCATTAACATTCAGTAACCGTTTTTCAAGCTCTTCATTGAGTTGAACTCTATTTTCTAATAAAAATTGACGTCGGAAAGAGAAAATGGGTTTTTACCAGACACTTTTTGCCAACACTGTAGAATTAAACTGACACTGTAGACGTATATTTAATCCTCTTCTTGCTCTGAAGGATACAGAGTCATGAAAGAAGAATTATTATTAAATAGAAGAAGTTTTATTGAATAAGCAGTAACGTAACGACAATTTGACCACATGAGATCTCCTCAGGAATGTTGTGAAGAACTGAGGTATTGTGTTCAGATCCAACGGCATACGTTGAGACATCCTGTCTTAATGCGGCTTCGTCGCACAACTTTTCCCTCATCCGCAAGTTAATGGTTGAGAGACAGTTCTCGAGTGGGTTGAGAAACGGAGAGAATAGTGGGATTATCCTCACAGTAACCACAAAACATCAAGCATCAGTCTATAGTGTATTCCCTCCCTCCACCTTCACACGATTAGAGTTTGTTGCACCTGGAATATCCTGAAAGGATGATAATAATGAATGCAAGCATTCTGCAAAATAATAGAATTTTGAATTTGAAAACAAAGCATTTACCTTATTAGACTTTTTCTGGATATCAGTCGCCCTTCCCGGCAACGGAAGCCTCAGAGATCAATGCAGGTATATTTCCGGCTGCTAGGGTCCTTGGTTTCGTGGTGTTTCAGCGAGCGCATTTCCACGAGCATAATGCAAACAAAAAATTGGAGAATGAATAGATAGGGTAAAAAATAGTACAAAATCATTTTGCACAAGATTATTAACACATTTAGAAAAGCATCCACCGTCTGAGACATCTGAGAGGTCACTGTATGCTGCTGATTCAACTGAAATGAAATGTCACATGTATAGTCATTTACAAAATGATGAGTATGAGCATGAACGGCCCATGCATCAACAAAGTTAAGTAGAAAAATGTCTCCGGAATTTAGTGGATCCGCCTCAGGAATCAAATGCTCGTGGAATCAAATGCCTCAGGACATGGTTTTCATTCATTGAGATGCAGACGCTTTGTACAAACAACATATCTATGTTTTGACAAAACATGAGAAATTACAAAGTCGAATGTCATCCATGAAAATTATTCTATGTGCTGTTCTATCAACTCTTGCCAACCTTTCTGAAGGCGCGAGATTCATTGATTAAAAATTTCATCGTCTTTGAATACAAACTCACTTCTCGAAATAATTGATTTCAAACTTTCCTGTGGAATTGTTTATTATAGCCAATGAAGCATGGACAGGCGGTCTCAAAGACATATCTTATAAAGCCGCTCAGTGGGCTTCATGTAGTTTCATTTTTCATGGTGCATGTAAACGCTTGCTAACAGTCTTTGTCACTTTTTCCACATGTTGAGTAGTCCACTTCAAATCTTTACTCGAGCTATGAAAACCCGGGACTTCCTTTGAAAGCCCCTGAGCTTGATATTCTCATGAATCAAACGTTCATAAAATGGGCCCGCGTTCCAATGGTGAAGTCAGCATTCACCGAATCAGTAATCCTGCTACTATTTGAATAGTTCAATATTTGAATTCCCTCTTTTCAAAACACGGACTTTTTTGACTTCGGTGCAAATTAATGGCAGAGAAAGATGCATCTTTTGATCAGTTATCGCATAAAAACGTCATAATACTGCAATGCTGGGAGCATCTTTCATTGCATTTGAGATATTTAAGACGTGTTAAATACAACTCAAACAGAGATTTTTGAAACTTCATGCAAATTATAAATGGTCTTGTGATATATAGGCCTGTCTATGTTCCCATGGTACAAATTTATTGAAATTTGAATTTGAAATCAGAAATGCGTTGGAACCAAAGGTCACCGAAAACGTAAGTCATACAGGTAGCTTAAAGATGCATAGGATTCATTGCTGTGAGGGTTGATGGCGCTGAAGTCCAAGAAGATTTTGATACCTGCAACTGGATTTCTATAGCATCAAGGATATATTCACATGCCAGGATTATAACATTTCTATCAAATCAGTTCTACATCAAACTCACATCATTACACTTACTTTTGCTCCTTTGTTTTATTCAATGATAATGTGAAATTCTTGGTTGATTGAAAATTTCATTGTCTTTGAATACAAACTCACTTCTCGAAATGATTGATTTCAAACTTTCCTGTGGAATTGTTTACTATAGCATGTTTTACTTACTGTGGAAGCATACAGTTGAAGCGCATGTTGGACAGCTTGAACAGCTCTCGATTCTAATGAAACCACAGCACTTGTTCAGCTTGCAGCCAACTGTGTCTTTATCAAACACAAGGCAGGATTTTCCAATATCACTGAAACGGAAAAATATATTATTGATTAGAAATGTGATTAGAGTTATCAACTGCTTTATGCTGTGTAATATAAATGATAATAATGTACATTCAATAATAATATATGATATGACAATGTACATATAAACATGTCTATAGAACACGAAAGAAATTTGACCTCTTACATAATTTATAAATGAACAAAAAACACCAAATTCATAAACTAGCCTCATCTGTTCTACTTCATATTGAACGCGGAAGTGTATAACAAATAAGCGACATGACGATGTCAGTACAAAAGATCAATAGTCAGTTAGTCATCAAGGCAAACGTAAAGGGAACAAGATATCTTTCTGAACACAATGCCTCGTAGATGGACAATAGTTGGAAATTCCGAGAACGGACAACAATCCTAAATCGATCCAATGCGTCATCAACATTACAAAAACATAATTGAAGATGACGAGTGTTGTTACTGGATGCTGGCCGATTGGAGTGTGGTCGACAGTGGCTTGTGATGTGAAGCCAACTGGGAACATACTCACGAATTCTGTCACCCAGCAGCCTACCTGTCCTGCCAATGTACTTGCTACCGCAAGTGCACTGAAAACTGTAGATAGCATAAGAATTGACAGAGGCTGGCAAACGGTTCTTGGTACTTGAAATCGGAACACGAAAAGTGTTGAAATTGACAATTGGCTAAACAGCAGGCAATACTCTCAAAATATCACAAAGTGAACGCTTGAAATGAGATGCACGACAGTCACCTACAAAGGGGACACGAACAAAAACCGGCTTCTTATCGGGAAAATATATGATATCTTTGGCAATATATGGCATAATTGGATGTCCGATGAACGCTAGCAGAAACTCGTGTCAGTTGTAGAACAACGTTCAAGTCACGTTCTCAATTAGGACATGGAATAGAATGGACTATATAGGCATGTTGCTATGCATAGACTATTAAGACGTTATTAATCACTAGGCCCCTATTTTTACGAATTATCGATGTCTCAGGGTTTCTAGGCTTCAGTTCCAAGTTGTCACCCCAGCCTTTAGCAGTAAAAATAAAATTTTGTCTAATGCAGCAATAGGGTCTACTGTGATGAAAGTGACGTCGATGATGAAAGTGAATTTCGGTCTATACACTGTAAATCGCTCAATACCAATCACATACGGAGGATGCATATCAAAATATTTTTTTTGGTATATATTTGTACGCTTTTCGTATGTTATTTCAAATGTAGTATGCTTAACATACTAAAGCCATGCCAGCACTATGTTAAAAGAAAGCATCAATTATGTCTAAAGTATATTGATTTAAGGCTTTTCGTCAATAAAGGTCACACTAATGTTACTAATGTTTTCTAAGTAGTGAGGTAATAACATTCAAGAGTCAAACTTGCAATACTGAATTCGATTTTAATACACGTAAGTCTAAGGCATTTCATGCATAGTCAATAAGTATTCAACCATCAACAATTATGCATTATGGAATTTTGAAATAAGGCATATTATCAATCCGAAATAAAAACACATTATAATTCATGAACGCAAAAATAGTTGTGTTTGATATATATATAAGTCAACATGATTGCACGAAAGATATCGTTAGAATGAACTCATGTTTATCAACTTGGCTCATAAATTAGAGCTAACTGAACGTTCTGTTACTGTTGCTAGACAAGTAGCAATGATCACAATCTCGTGGACCATGTAATGCACAATAAATCTAATCTAGTTAAATATCACTCTATCAAACAAATAATATTCACGACTTGTATTACTGAAGAAAGATATTTGACAGTAGTATGTAATACACATATTTTTTTGTTATGTGACTTCAAGCTGCACATACCAAATACATACCAGATGCATACGAATAAGGATGCATTTGCATCGGGTCTCGTATATAAAACATACCAGCAACTCGCATTTCAGTGTAAAACAGCCAATCACAGATAGAATAGTTCGCATTGCTACATACCAATCACATACGAAAGTAACTGAGATTTGGTATGAAAAACATACCAGATCTCTGTAAGCATACGAGAATCTCGTATCAGATGTTAGTTTCAAATTGTACGTGATTTTGGTGTATGTTTGTATGCAATTTTCGCATCCAGCGATTTACAGTGTAGAAGAAGAATCTTTATGTCAGCACAAAACACAATGAATGTACTTCGTTTAATTGATTCTACTCATTTACTGAAACTTGGGTTTGGGTTTTGGGTTTGACCCAAGTTTTTATACCCAATACGAGGTTTTGTCCAACCTCGCTGCATGACCTTCAACAGATAGTTGGCATATAGATTTCAGTTTACAGTGATATCACGGTGCGGATGCTTAACGAAGAGGATGTACACTTACAATATGCTGTAATCAATGTTCAATAAAGGGACCGATACGGTGAACAAGACGCCAGAGTCTATCCATCGCCATTCGTTATTGACGGAGCTACCACCGATCCAAAATTGTGATGCAGCGCTATGCTTCTGTATCAAGGATTCCAAACCTTTCTGAAAGAAGTGATGCAATTTAGTATCTTGGATACATTTCAGAGACATGTTTAGCATTTTGGATATCAAATGTCTTTGCACTCACAATTCAACTCATAGCCACATACAGCCTGTGGAATACATTGGTGAGCTGACAGATTGATGTGACAGATTGATTAATGAGCATTGAATGTTGTTAGATTTTTATGCATTGAGCAGAGACGACATACTTTATCCCTGTTTAAACTCGGTCAACAAAAAGATATGGAAGGCATAGTATTCATAAAATATTCATTGAATATGTCAGCATACCTTGAAAACATTTATGTCAAAATATTCAAACATTCTTATTGCAATCAGCAGTGACCCGAAAGATTGTTTTCCTTTTTCGGTAGTCAATTCCTTTGGTAATTTCCCCAAAGCAATGAAAATTCACATCTCATATGCGGTACTACATCCAAACTGCTCCTTTAATGGGTTTGGAGCTACTATGATGGAGATGCAGTTAATATTGAGTTGGTCCTTAATACGGTCAACTAAAATGAGGCAGTCCTAATAAATACATTAAATGACCTTATTGACTTGAAAGGGGTTGGATCGACTCGCATTTCCACTGTCATCCTTGTGAAAGCTGTTCGACCTTCGCTGTTGTAACTTCAAAACTTCTGGATATATCTTCTACTTCTCCCCAAAAAGTGTTGGATTTTGACTGTTGGTAGGTCACTATCAATGTCGCACACTTTCTTCGATGTCTGCGGTATGACAGATGAGCCCGATGTGTTTCACAGATTCATACTTTCAAAATGCTGTATTGAAGTTTCCACGCAAAATGCAAAAATACAATGATGATGACTTAATGCTAAATATAGAAATGAGAATCTGTTCGAAGAAGACACATGGGTGTTTCGCGACAATACTGCATATGTGCATTTTAAGAACGGTCGAAATACTCGTATATGTATTTAGTAATTTCCTTTTTTTTCTATAAAAGTTATGGTAATCGTTTTCCTGATGCTTTGTCAAAATTTCAGCGACTTCTGCAACCTAAATCTTGACCCCATCAGGACCGGGGTCTATCAACTTCTTTTTATATCTCCTAAAATAAGTCAGATAAAAGATCAATTTTTTGTGACTTTGTTGAACTTTGTTGAACATTCAGTAAAAGTTTGGGCAAAGTTGATTTACTGTAAGGTCAGTTTTAAAGGTCATTATTAAAAGTACATTATAGAAAATTTGCTTTCGCACACCAAGAAATTGATGCAGGATTCGATGGATTTGAGGAGGATGAATCGCTAGACTTCTTTCAATCATTGCATAGGTCACTCTTGCGTCGGTTTCTATCATGGCTCCCACACACTCAACATTCTCTTCTGTCACAGATTCTGATGGCCTTCCAGAACGCTCCTCATCATCCAGTGATCTTCTTCCCCTCCCAAATTCAGCGAACCAATTCTTGATGGTTGCGTAAGATGTAGCAGAATCACCGAAAGCAGCAGTCAAGCGATCAAATGACTCATTGCCATTCAAACCAGTCTTGCAGTCATAGTAAAGCATGGCACGGAAATCACGTCTGCTTAACTCCATGATGAAAGAGACAGTAACTGCAGTGAAGAGAGACAATGGTTGTCGGTGTACTGACCAATGTTCAGCAATCATGTGAAGAATCGTGTCTTGTGGCCATGAAATGCATTCGATCAATCTGTAACTGGTTGCTTAATTTTTTTGAGTATTAGTTTGCAGAAATACTTTGCTTGTAATGAACAATTTTTTAAGAGTCAAAAATACATAGATTCATGGAAAATGAAAAAAATTGAAAACACAAATTTTAAACTTGAATTTATGGTATGAAGGACTTCGAATCATGAAGATAGGCACTACCATTCGAAAGAGGAGACTCGAAATATTTCTGCTCTTAACCACGTTTTCAAAAAAACTAAAGTTGTGTTTTTAGAATATCTTCCCCATAGTAGAAGTTCTCATCATTAGACTATCATTCAGAAGGATGCACTCCAATTGTGACATTCAATCTGGTCGACATTTGACTAAAGCCCTGCCCAGTTCAGATTAATCCTTTCTGAGAATTATTATTTATAGTAGAAAGTAACATAGCTATTTACATAGTGCTGACTACAGCCCCGCGGTCATTAGTCCCCAAGTTCCACTAAAATTGTTCAAGTTTTAATATATTTTCTCAACCACTCACCTAAACAATCACATGTAAGTCTCTACTAATAGCATTAAAACCAGTAGCGACTTTTGCACTGAAATTTCAATATCAGAGTTGAAAAATTCTTACTTGTTCCGCTTGTGATGAAATGCTGGTGAGATGACCTCCACAATCATTACACATTTGATTACTTTGGACTTGACCTTGTTTTTTTCCATCACAAATAAAATGATGGGTCGAAGTATCATTCCAAAACCAGAATTTCGTGCATTTACACGCAGATTGATCTGAAATATGATGGTTTTATCAGAATGAAATAGATGGCTATTGTAACAATATTCATTTATTTACCTGTCTTGCAAGAGTTGGTTGAACATTTACAAATTGGCTTTGATGAAGTGGAACAAGATGCACTTTTCCAAGCACAAAAACCTGCATTGCAGCTTAATTGTTGACAAGCTTCACTTGGATTCGGAAATAACAAGTCCCAGTTGCTACAATGAGAGTTTAATGGCAAGCATTTTAATCTATACAAGATCAAAAGTTCTCCTACGATGATGAAAATCATCCCAGTAGCCATGTATAATATAATATAATGCTTACTAATTTAAATTATTAGTTAAAGTAGTCCTAATGAGGACTGATGGCGTTCTCCAATCCGCAAGTGTACAAAGGCAATGCTACTGCAACCATTGGATTAATCAGTTCTTAAAAGGACTCAATGGAGCTTTCTCGTGGCAACGAATTAAAATTGATCAGCTTTGGCCCAATATCTGGCAAAAATGGAAATCTTAAGACTTGTAACACTACTCATTCTTGCTGTTAATATACTACTACCATAGATTCCAAACAATTCCGCATGCACGTTCAAAACAGACGTCTAATATGCTGCACCGACTACAGATGCTGGTAGTGGAAATAGAATAGGACAAGGGTCACCATAGGCTGAGGAAATTAAAAATAGATATTATAAAACAACAGCAGACCGATGGATAAAACTTGGAAAAGTGGAGGTAAATCATAGAAATGCAACGATATTACTACATCGATTACAAGTGAACTATATCTGAGACTACACATGGTGAACAAGTGGAAAGTGGATAATGGAGGTAAATAATATAACTACAATGACACTCTACTTCACCGAAAGCAATGAAACCATACACACTATACCTAAGACTACACATGGAAAATACTATTTCTTCACTTGAATTTGTTATCGCCAGTTTCATATTCCGCCTGTAATACTTCACGGAATCCAGCATTTCTTCATATGTTCTTTTGTCTTCATCCAATGATATGATTTGAAATACAATACATCGACCACTACTTCAGCTGCCGATTAAGGGATATAAAACATAACACATATCACTATAAAGAAATGTCCCAAGTGTTAGATAGCTATGGACACATCAAGACTACACGAAATGCAGTATGTGAAGCATGTGAGGAGCTGCTAGGAATAGGAATGTCCCGCCAGTCATACGCCCCTAAGCATTTTTCTTTTGAAAATCTGAAGTTTTCGGATATTCATTTGTCCAAGCTTTCATCAACCATTAAAGGCATCAGTCGCTACCGTGCCGTGCTTTGTCCGATAATTGGATCGGCATGATTTTGCAATTTGAATATTTGAGAAATCGCGAAGATAGCTTCCGCACGTGCAAAAACGCAGAACAAAGGATCGGCTCATTCTCGTAAAATTTTTCAGATTCAAAAGTCAGAGATCCTTGGCGTCCAGCGCCTTCTCTGCTTGGTCAATTGTGTCAAAGTGAGGTCACAGTGAAAGTCATTGCAGAAAATGGAACGCTATAAGTCCACATGCCAGGATAATTTTACCACACATTTTCATACACAAATGCCCACTACACTTTCAGAAATTCTCATTTTTGTCATTTACGATAATGGATGATTCGCATGTGATGCCAGACTCATTTATATCTGGTTTCCGCCTTTAGCTGTTATTTAAAGATGCACTGTCGCAGCTACAAATGTGCATTCTGTCTGGAAAGTAACAAAAAACGACCCTTTATTCTTTCAATTTCGGTATCTGGTGCCCTGAGGGATTGATAAAGCGGCTGAATAAAAAAAAATATTCATTATATGAGACATTGTCAAAGAGAGCAGTATTTGCAAATCTCTCGTGAAACATTTAGATTTATTGGAAGAAATGTTACATGCTGCAAATTGTACGAGTCTGGCACCAACATTTTAATGTGTTTTCCAAAAAAATCTAGCTTGATGTATGCTTTTCAGACGTCGAGCAATGTCGACATTACATGATAGCGTCAGATATTTTGTATCGCAGCTTTATTACCAGCTGTCGAAAATTTGATGTACATGTTGAAATGCTTGGTGTTTGTTAATGCGATTAGACAGCAGTTCACAATGGGTAATTCTGCTAATGTGTTAAAATACCGGTACTTTTGATTAAAGTCTTCTACTGAAAATGTCGAATACTTTCGTGATATTTGTTGGTTTGATTTCCGTTATTTTAACTTGATTTGAAGCGAAACTTGGTCTGTTGTGACATTTGAGCATGATCATTAGCCTACATTGCGTGTTTCTCAGCGACATACTCCGATACAGTACAGTTGAACCATGTATGAAAAATGGTCATGGTGAAAAATTCACTTTCTCTCCTTTATATTTATTGACCTGTAAGTTAAAATAAGTATAAGCAGTAAAATGCTAACGCTTCGTGCCACTGACACTTCGATGAGCCGACTTCTGTACAAACAGCATTTGATGACCCACATTAAGTATGGAAGCAAAGAAACAGAGTTCAAGTACTGCGCAGTTAGAAATTTGCGAGCTCGTACTTCCGGTTAATGGCTGGTGCAAGAGATTTAATCAATCGAGCTTCGGTCAGTCTGCAGTCCACTGCGCTATGACTTTTGTCCATAATATCAATGTCGAAGTGAAAGGTGGAAATGTCACTGAACTGGTGCACTTTTATGCCGTGTTCGTAAAGGGCAGAAATACTTTAGACATAATTGATGCTTTCTTTTAACATTGTGCTGGTATAGCTTTAGTATGTAAAGCATACAACATTTGAAATAACATACGAAAAGCATGCAAATATATACCAAGAGAATACAGAAATATAACAAAAAAATATTTTGGTATGCATCCTTCGTATGTGATTGGTATTGAGAGAATTACAGTGTATTCATAGAATATTTCAAATAAGAAATACTTTTGGTTATAAGCTTTTTCATTTTGGGCTTGACAATACCGCGTATTGAAGGTCGTACATGTTATATATGTTGTAGGCATACATGCATTTTGTTGCATTTGTGCATATTGAATTTACAAATATTTCATAAAGTACAAATATTTCAAATATTTCACACCCCTGAACTGTCTGCGACCGCCGATAGCTATTTAAAATGAATTCATTCCAATTTCGTGTTCTAAGTATGTTTAACCATGCACTCACTACGCAGCTGTATGCTTCATCAAGTCTGTGTATATTTCTGGATGATCAAACGAAAAGAATTACTTAGCTATGAGCACTGTGTAATTCAATCATCATCAAATCGAAAAAACTTCAATTAGTCAGAATATCAGTAGGCTAAATTAAAGTAAATCTTTGTAACGTAAGACATATAGGCTACTTGGGCTACTAATCGCAGTTATTCCAATAAAATTCCTTCCCCACTAATACCACACTTCTCATGACACCAAAAATTACAAGTACAGCACTTCAAAGAATTTTGGCCTACAGAAGAATCTTTATGTCAGCAAAGATACGAAGGATACACTTTACTCATTTATTGAAACTTGGGCTTCGGTTTTGGGTTTTGACCATAAACTTGTGTTCGGTATACCCAATACAAGCTTTTGCCCAACCTTGCTGCAGTCATTTCAGATATCTACAGTTCGTTTCATAAAAAGTGGATCATCCCAAAATTTGACTAAATAAAACATAAGTATGATACAGAAAGCATTTTTCATGTTATTTCATGTCCCTAATATATTAAAATGTCCTTATATAATCTGATAAGCTATGATACAGTAACGGTTCTTAAGAAGCTAATATTTTGTGGCCCTACCCTTATTGTCAATGACATTACCAATTCGTCTAGGCATTGATTCGATGATATCGTTGATTTTTGACTGATCTAACTTTCTCCACTCTCTTTTTAACAGTGACGTAAGTTGTGACACGCCATCTGTAGGTAGCAGTGAACGACGAACGTTGCGTTTTAGAATACTCCATACATTTTCTATGGGATTCAGATCAGGAGAACGAGCTGGCCAAGATAATGTCCTAAGCCCCAATTGAGACTTGCATAAGTTGACTCTACTACTCCTGTGACACGTAGCATTATCATCCATAAATAACCAAGTCGATGGATCACCAAGTTGATCTGTCATTTGGCCAATGTTCATTCGTAAAACATTCACATAGCGTTCAAAATTCATGGTTCCTTGCTGTATGTGAAGTTCAGAGCGGCCATTGGTCCAAATGCCAGCCCAAATCAGTAGAGTCGCACCTTGTACCCGGGGACGATGTAAATGTCTCGGAATTTCCTGATCAGATTTTATCCATAATCTCAATCGACCATCACTATCCTTCAGACGGACTGATGCCTCATCAGACCAGACAACCCGATCCCATTGATTTCGCCAGTGACAATGACTCATTGCCCATCTGAGACGTCTTTTTGTATGCTGATCTGACAATTCGATCTGAGAGGGCCTCTTACAGCTCTTGAAATTCGACTCAATAAGTCCTCTACGAATAGTGGACTTAGAAATAGACGAGTCTAGTGCAGCCATCTCAGTTAACGAGAGACTTGGATCAACTTTAACAAATCTCGAAATTAGGCGGTCTCTACGTTTGGATGTTTTGCGCGGACGGCCAGAGCCCTCTTTACGACAGAGTCGAAAATCATCATTATGCCATCGATGCACATTTGTGTAAGGGACATTTAGTCGCTTGCTTGTAGCTCGCAAAGAAAACCCTAGTTCTAGCAAGGCTGACACTTTGCCTTTTGTGAATGCTATCTCGTTATTGTTCATTTGTGCTTTGTATTGTTTTCAACCGGTAAGAGATAGATTTCTAGCTGAAAGCAATCTGGAGTGCTGCCAACACCACCGCAACGAAGTCAGGAAGCTATGGAACATGAAGTCCAGTTAATCACATGTAGCAGTTACATTATTGTTGATGAATAATGGTGCTATACTGTCTCTGATTGACCGATTTTCTTTATTTTTGCTTTGCTTGATAGCTTTTGGCTTGTAGAACAACATATTACATAACAAAGGAAACAAATGTAATTTCATAAGAGTGAGGTATGATTTTGTGTAACATTGCTAAATGAAGATCAAATTATCTACTACTTTTTTATCTATAACAGGAAAACAACTCAATATTCATGCTTGAAATTTCCAACAATGATATTAGTAAGCACAACTGACATATCTTCCAAATTTCAGAGAAATTCGTTCAAGTTTGGCGGAGTTAGACAAAGTTGAAGTTAAGGCGATGTTTAAGGGTGATCCATTTTTTATGAAACAATCTGTAATATGTGCTCATTATAAACTGATTTTCACTACATGAAACAATGTGGCGCTATTAATTAGATATATTACATTTTTTGACAAATATGTGTCTGCTTGACAAATAAGGATTCCAGTGTAGATCGATGTTTGACCTCTATCTTCATTATTTCATTAGTGAGGCCACAGCACAGCCAAAGATGTCGCTTCAGTTTTTCGACGCATTCAAGCGTCTCTTTTGCAGAGGCACTTCGAGAACCGCGTTTGCCGGAGGATTACAAATAGTTCCAGTGAGCTTTATTAATGTGGCACGGCTATTGTATTTATTAACAACACTGACGCATAATCCAACGCTCTATATTCTATATCAATCGATAATTCTCAATGTCTTCACAGCATCGGTTGTTGTGACTGCATTTTGTTGAGAATCATTCGAGTTTGTCGATACAAGAGGTTCTGGTCCAGATATATAGACTTTACTTTTCATGAGATAACTCAAAGTGGTCCTATATAGAGTTGATCTGCATAGACCGGCCAACTTCCTTTTCCATGAAGACACAGAGTTGTCCTGTACAGAAATCGCGGACATAGATGGGCCAATTTACTTTATTTTTTGCGAGGAAAGGATTCAAAGTGGTCGTATTACAGAGGTGCTGAAGACGGGAGTTTCATTGTCTATGGTTTATACAACTTATCTGCTGCAAAATGCCTGCCAAGGAAAATTGCTCTAATTTGAAGTTCTAATTTCTATGTTAAATTGTGCAATTATATTGCATGGATTGTATTACATAGAAATAACTAAATTAAGTGCATTAGATCTTTAGAACTCCTCTATACGTCACTGAAATGACATTTTTCAAACTGATCTTACTTGTATTGGTAATTGTTCGCGATGAAATTCTTGTTATTGACAGTATACAGCTTGAATGTTGCTGAACTTTGTTTCCAACGAAACGTTTGGAGGCCAAGTTTCTCCGCATTCAACCACAGGGTTGAGACTGAATTTTTTGATAGGTAGGTGCACAGCTTTTCCTGCAAAACATAACAGAATTTCCGAATTAACGATACTGGGAATGCAGCCGACTGCTGGTTGCAATATCAGTCTACTCTGGTCTCGAAACTTATGACCATGCTTGTTCTAAGATCCCCGAAACCGGTCTCGTCGGCTAATAGGCAATAGAAGTCTGCGTTCGTGACATGAACACGATCATGTTTCGTGTCATTTTGAGTCATTTCATTCGCATTCGTGTTCGCGCTCGTGTTCAGGAAATTAGAGTCGTGCATGTTTCTCATGTTGACAAGAATTCATTTGCAAATTTTTAATCGAGATAATTTGATGAGCTAGCCTGTTCTAACTACTAAAGACAAGCTGTCTAGAATACATTGTACATGTATTTCACGTATACATGTTATTCTCATGTATACATGGATTTGTACACAATGTGGAATAAATAAACAGCATTCCTTCAACATACTTGCACAGCTACATTGCAAGACCAATGCATGTAAGTATGTGTATAATTGATAAATTCATGGGTGAATCACGAGCTACCCTTAGTCCGCTGGTAGACCGAGCGCACAGCCCACTACTACCCGAATTTGAGCAGAGCAGCGTGCGCCTCGTTCACGTCACGCGTAGTTGTCAACCCATTAATTTCCGCTACAAGCGACCAACATCAGGGTTTATCTTGAACAGACAGTGTACTCTAAGTTTAGCAAATTATGCTGCCACTTTCACTACTTTTAGACATTTCTACAGACATTTTGACAGAAATCACTAAACTTTTCATCTAATTCAAATTACTCTACAATTCCCTTTAGTGGTGCCGTCCCCTCCAGTAAACTATTCTTTTGCATTTAAATCAATTGCTCACAAAATAAGTTTCGTTTTATTTTTATGTCAGCCGTAGGCAGTTTAGATTTCGTATTCGTGGCCTGTTGTGTTAAAGGCTCAAAGTGTTCGCGTCATATTGAGGTCAAATTTCTGACAAGTGCAAATCTCTGTTAAGAAAATGAATAGATTTTATTGCTGCTTCAAAGGTATAACGATATTATGAAAAAACGGAACTTGCAGTGCGCGACAGCAAGTTGGAAACTTGGCATAAATCTACGGACACGTACATTTTTCAACACTTTCTAAATTTTTTTGCTATTAGGAAATATCGACAAATTTATAATCATCTGAAAGAGAATTTTCCGATCTATCATTTGAATGTTGTTGAATTAATTGTTTTTGAAATTGGTGGTTTCTAGAGGCCCATAAACCCGAAAGCCCAAAATTTTCTTTGACTTGTTTTGACAAGCGCATAATTCAATTTGAAACATTCTCCTTGTGATATTCAAAACCGTCACAAGATTGGCTTTTAGAAAATATACAGTTTGACAGTGTTTTCTCGAAGTTTATAGACAATATTTTGAAAGTAGTATAGATAGAAAATGTGGCGATTTTTTCATTTTCAGAATGTGTTGCGATAATAACAGAAATAACGCTGTTAACTAACTGGTGGCATTTATTTACCTCAAAACTAGTGTTTTCTGCTTTTGTTGGGTAAATTTAAGGCCCTTCGAAGAAATATTCTGAAAATGAAAAAATCGCCACATTATCTTTCTATACTACTTTCAAAATATTGCCTTTAAACTTCGAGAAAACACTGTCAAACTATATATTTTCTGAAAGCCAATCTTATGACGGTTTTGAATATTACAAGGAGAATGTTTCAAATTGATTTATGTGCTTTTCAAAACAAGTCAAAGAAAATTTCGGGCTTTCGGGTTTATGGGCCTCTAGGAACCACCAATTTCAAAAATAATTAATTCAACAACATTCAAATGATAGATCGGAAAATTCTCTTTCAGATGATTATAAATTTGTTGATATTTCCTAATAGTAAAAAAAAATAGAAGGTGTTGAAAAATGTACGTGTCCGTAGATTAATGCCAAGTTTCCAACTTGCTGTCGCGCACTGTAGCTCTACTTAGACACTGATTTCAAAGGGCAGAGGATTGCTACATGTAAGTGACATTTGCCTTCAGAGCATCATTCCTAATGATTATGGCACCTTTTCTATATGAACTCCAATGTCCGGTTGACACGAGCTACTATTTCGAACCTTATGGACGAACGACAATGATAGTATGCTGCAATTCCATTTAATATGCTCTTCTTCCCTAAGGAATGCAAGTTATTGACAGAGCTTTTACGAGGTGATGATTGACGTGATAGCTTGTCCCAAACTTAATACAATTTGAATTGAAAGGTCAGATAAAGTAACTGATTGACAAACACAGCCAAGTTTGCTCACTGAACATTGCTCAGATGCTGACGATGGCATGTCCTGATTCCATTTTCTACGGTCATTGTTTTGATGCAGTAAATGGTAAACTTTCAAATGCTTTTTAAAGCAAGTTATGGACTATAAAGAGAAAATAAACACTTTGCTGTTTAATTGCATAAAAAAGTTGCAGCAAAATAGAAAACAAAAAACTTTCGCGAATAACTAAGCAGGAATTTGAGGTGGTTTTTGATATGTTTTAAACAGTTCTGACCACAGAATTAAATATTTTGTTTATCTGCTTCGGTTTGCTAGAAATGTGATTAATACGAAATGGACGGCACATCGAGGAACATATTACATGTAAGTGGGCAAAAAGGAATTCCTAATATCTTACAGAGATAGGAAAAAAGTCGGGCGTCGCTTGCGGATTAATGTGAGTTCCATCAATGTGCTTCGATTGCCAAAATTCCTTCAGATTCGAAGAATTCAGATCATTGCGCACAAGTTTTCTCCATAATGTTGGCTCTTCCGATCATTATTAAAAAAAGTAGCAGGCGTACGAAACTTGATGATCCTCTCCTCGGCATTGCTCACTGTATAGTGCATACATTGAATCGAAGCCACGCATCGATGTGTGTTTTGGTGTGTGCGACGTGATATCACAGCACGCACGCCTCACTGGCTCTGGTGTCCTCTGCTGACAGCTTATCGTTTGCCATTTCCAATAGCAAGCGATACACGAATTATCCATTCGAGAAGGAGCAAGTTTCCTAATTCGGCAATATGCCATTTCAATATTAAGGTTACATACAATTCTTCCTTTCTAGGAAACCGAAGCGCGCGCAGATGAATCTAATTCTGTGATTATAACCGTCTCCTGAAGAGCCCCTATATTATGACATTGTGACTCTTGAGAGT
This sequence comes from Prostheceraeus crozeri, assembly GCA_907163375.1. Taxonomy (NCBI): domain Eukaryota; kingdom Metazoa; phylum Platyhelminthes; order Polycladida; family Euryleptidae; genus Prostheceraeus; species Prostheceraeus crozeri. The sequence goes on from CAJQUW010009248.1 coordinate 53,075, forward strand.
AATGCATACAGTACACATCTGTTTTTGCTGTTCAACTTAATTTGTTATATAGCTAATCATAGCTTCACATGTATTTGTCAAAGTCTATTAGTCATTTGAAATGATTTTAATTTTGAAAAAATCACAAGTATTAGATGGAGGTCACATTTTTATACTGCACCTGAGCACGGTGGGAAAATACCCCTACACGAGGCTACCAGGCACATAAGGCTAATTGTTGGCCATTAACATATCACAGCCTTAATTGTTTTTTACACATTCGTCAGACGACGACTCTGAGCGTGAACTCTACAGTACATGGCCTAAACTCGTTGTTGCAACATCGTAGGATCTCAAAGTCAGGTTGTCCATATTTGAGTATACACTTTTGCTTGCAACAAGACATCTCTACTCCAAAACTTCTTTAAACAAGCGCTGTGTCACTTATGCTTTTATATTGCAAAAACATTCAAACGCTTTTGACAAGGGGGCAGGACTTAATTGTCGAAACTTATCAATTATTAATTCGAAAGCTCCTCTGGAACCCTCAAGTTCACGACCATTAAGGACGTTGCTGGTGCGAAGACGCACGTGCATGTAGGCTGCAACGAGTTATTTGATGACCTGTTTTGCAGCTTCTTTTTATAAATTATTACTCACAGGAACTATGAAGGAGACAAATAGTGCTTACCGCATCAGCTGTACTATGGATCTCCGGCAGCATCATTCCTCGAGATTCGCAATATTGCCATGCCTTTTTCCAAGTGTGTTGTCCTGCGGCGCAATTTAGGAACCACACGAATATCACTAGGTGAAGCATTGTAGAATCGGAGAATGCTTTCAATTTTCCATTTTATATCCTGAAAATGTCTCTGCCTTGAACGGTGATGTTTGCATTGTGACAAAGTAAAGTATTTTCTCATTAAATCTCGGAGAGCAAACATCATTTCCTTCTTTCAGGTTTGCTTTCAAGAATATAAATTAAATGTTGTAGTCACAGATACTGTGCAGTGATTTCAGTGCAGTCAATGTTGTGTGCCTTCCAGCAGACAGCTATTTGGATCGACGGTGAAAACAAGAAATTATTCCGACAAAGACGCTTTGAGATCTAAAACATCCGACTATTAGCAAAGCGTGCATGAGCCTCTATTCAAGTAATTACCCGTTATGAAAGGAATTTCACTTTCAAATTTAAAATCTAAGGAATTTATTTCAAAGATATCGAGAAATATACCAAGAACTCTAAAGGAGTGTTTTAAATGTTTAACCCTTATCTGCATACGCGTAGCATTTTGTTACAATTCCAACTTTAGATACTTGTGATATTTTGTATAGAAAGAGCTCAGAGTTTTGATCTTAAAATGATGATTCTGTGACATTTATATTTATTTTAATTATCAAGGTTCTACTGAATATCGTTTTCATGTAGTGCTGGAAACAGTTTATTTTACGAAATTCTACACCCACATCTTCCAATATGTCTTGTTAAAAATTAATCTTTAGCTCTGCATTGTTTGGAGAAAGTTTTTAACAGCAATCAAAACATACGCTACTGTTTTCTGCCTGTTGTACAATAGTGAAGCAAATAATTAGTCATAGCACGTTAAAGGGCTCCCGCTCCCATGTCAAATCATCGAGTATTATTGACTCACGTGATATGACATCGATTAAATGATAAGAGATATTTATAGCTGTCTATCTCAGTGTGATACATAGAACATTGAATGACAATAGCTGTGAATATATCATTGCTGCTTGAAATGCTGCGACTAAAACGATTATCAGCAGAAAAAGCTCTTCGTCTTATATTCAATGAAAGTGTTAGTGATGAAGAAGACACGAGAATCAATGAACATGATAATGAAACAGAGCAGTATAACGATTATGAAATTGAAAACGATTATCGTGTATCGAACATGGTGACTGGGATCAACATAATATTGGAGATATCGATTTTTATGCTGAAACGAGTGACGACGATTACGAATCTTCGAACGAATCTGATTCTGAAATTATGGAATGTGCTGGTGGAATTTCCTACAGATCTGAACCATTCTTGGGACGACGTCGAGAGAGATACATCATGCTGGGTGTAAATTCAGCCACTCTTGAAAAACTAAGAAAAAGGAGAATGAAACAAAATGTTACGCTCATGCAGAATAGGATAACAAATAAGTGCATGCAGATGAGGGTTAAGGGCTATTTCTGCATATGATACTTTCTGCATGTTTTTGAATTCCTTCATAATCCACCAATTAGCATTTTTAATAACTCGTTGCATAAACCGACAACTTCAAAAGCTGCTTTGAGGGATGAAATTACGAGAATGTCTGGAACATAATATTCGCACACTGTTACTCATAAAGTTCCAAATGTGTGCTAGAAACAGTGTAATCCTGAACCTGAGTACTACTAACTGCGACTAAGAAATAAGTACCAGAATCTAGTACTACTTGAGTTCGAAAATATTAGTGCTGATTTTAGAACATTTTGGGTTCGAAAGCATAGTGCTTAATTTTCTACTCATTTTTGAACTTATTTAATGAGTTGCATGGGACTAGCACCTGTACTATGTCGAAAAATGCCATACGGCATATCTAACCCGCTATATCACATGCGCACATCCATCAAAGAACTGCTTTGACAATTGCCAACAAATACATTTGGATCAATAAAATATGCAAAAGAATCTAGGCGCAATCGGTGAAGTGGGCAAGCATTGGAAAGACTAAAAGCACTGTCGGAGATTATGGAAAACGTTGGTGGGACTTAAAGCACAGTCAGTAAAGATGCTTTTTTTAGTCTTAGGTTCATAAAGAGTAAATCCATTTCGTTACACCCACTTCGGCAGTAAAACGTCATTTCCGGTTGTGAGCACTCGCTACCTGAAATAGAAGCGACCCGAGTGACGATTGCGGTAGAGGAACTATGAGTAGCTGTGCTGACTAGCTGACTGACGACGTCCTTCCCTCAGTCGCTATTCAGATAGCGTGCGCCGCACCAGCTGCAAGCTGACTCACTGAATGCAGCCTCGTGTCGAGTCATTGATTGATAATGATATTTCATCATATTAGCACTTCTGTGAATTTAAGCTCGGTAACTCTAGTACTCTTCTGCTTATTGCTTAGATTCAAAGTTAAATAGGAATTTTTGATTTACAGTGTGTGCTTTCATCACATTGTAAGCCAACACCTCCTAAAACGAACTCAATTATCTCCTAAAGCAAGACGCTATCCGCACGCAACTAATGAATAAATCCACAAATTGTCTTTGGAGGCTACCGGAATCGATTTTTTTAATGCTACATAGTGCATTTTGAGCAGTGCATATGTTGTGTATAGTTATGTTGTGCTGATTCAATTTATGTTTTTCATAAATAAATAACCTTTTTATGAAATGCAAACAGCCTTTAGGCCATTTAGTAGGCTATACTCCTATATAAGAGAACTTTGATAGTGTAACATATTTTGAATAATTAGGCCTGTTCAAAAAGTTTTGCAACAAAGATTTGAAGAGAGTGACCGAGTGATTCTAATCAGTCTGGTGTGACTTAATGGATGTCTATGACTATCTAAATGAGATTGGTTCATTTTCTTCAACTTCTAGCAATTGTAATAACCTGTCTAAATGCAGTTCAACCTAGTCTCCCTCAACTGAGTTGAGCTCGATTTCGGCATTTTAACTGTTTTGACAATGTTCTACTTCAGACACAAATGACCATGGAACTGAAGAGAGAACACTTTCGGGCCACGATTCTCTATGATTTCAAAAGTGAACTTCAACAGCAAATGAGCGTGGATAGGCTTTTGGAGACGAAGCCCTTCAAGAGTGACTGTTTTTCGTAGGTTCAACGAATTCAAACGCGCCCGAGCGTCTCTTGAAAACGATGCTCGAAGCGGACGTCCATCAGATGCAAGTACTGAGGAACAAGCAGAGTTGGTGCGCTCTTACGTCGTAAGCCTTCATAAAGCCTATCGATAGCAAGTTGTGTGACAGTCGTGCGTTCTCTTTGCTCTGTGGTCTTTGGTATTTGTGCGTGGATCTTCTCACTTTGGTGGGCCTGTGCTTCGATTTTTGGTTCTACCGATTAGTCGAGGAGCTCTCAGTGTCCCTGTGGACTTGCTTTTCTTTGTTGGCGTAGTCGTGCAGGTGTTTTTTTCGTTTTTTGTCGGCTGCGCGTCGTTGTGTGAATTGCGTTCACGGTCACATTGATATTCTCTGTAAGAACAACGGATTCCCGCAGTGTCCCTCTGTGCTAATTTTAGCACTTGTGTCTTTCTCCGATAGCTTTGCGCCTTCGTCATCATCACATTGCCAGTGTGTTTGGTCACTGCTTGTTGAAGAGCTGGTATTGTCAGCTCTATTGAATCAGCTGTTATCAAGGCTGTCATCTACCAAGACCCACGCCGGACAACTGACAATGACCGGAGAACTGACATTGGAAAGAAGCTATTTATCGCTACTGTATATGTGCCCCAGATTCCAAATTACCGGTTCTTCAGCAGTTTGAAACATCCATTGAGAGGGTGCATGGTATCATGAAGAATCAAGATTTAATTTTAGTGCTAGGTGACTTCAACATGTCTGATGCTTCCTGGTGTACTTGTTCGGATAATACGTACGCTCGTTGCAACAACCATGATTCGGTCTCCCAAAAGACGTCGTATATTCTGGACGTAATCAATAATAATGAGTTGCGTCAACACAATACATTGCCTACATCCAATGAGAAGCCTTTGAATCTAGTTTTGACTAATGATTTGAAAGTCATTGTCAATACTTGTGAAAATCCTTGCTCATCAACTCACAGTGCTCTTGAATGTCAAGTCTCCTTGCGCAATAAAACCGCATGTCCCACAGTCGTCAGAACTACATTTAATTTCAAAAAAACCGATTTCAGGGTAATCAATACACTTCTGTCTCTTCTGTGCTGGAGCAGCCTGGCTGATTTCGGCAGCGTAAATGAGTCTTTGTCATATTTTTATGATCTCATTTTTGCGGTGATAGCTGACTGTGTTCCCACTGTTAAATACCGCGCGTCGAAGTTTCCTACATGGTATGATGGTCATCTCACAGCCCTGGTGAAAGAAAAAGAAAGAGCACATAAAAGTTACGTGAAAACTGGTTACAATAAAAACTCTGATGAATATGCTTCATTTTGCCGATAAAGATGTGAAGTTAGAAGTATGTAGAAATCTCGTCGTTGTTCATACATAAAAGAGATCAGTGAGGACATCAAATTGAATCCGAAAAGATTTTGGACTTTTGTCAAGTCTCAGAAAGAGCAGTTTTCCATTCCGAACACTATAACATACAAGAACACTGAACACACTTCCATTCGTGAGATAGCGAAAGCTTTTTGCGATTGCTTTGAATCTGTGTTTTTGATTAGCGCCCGTTCTGAAATATCATTGTGTGAATATCGCAATGTTTCTCAGTTCAAACTTCCAACCGTAACATATCGTGAAATTAGGGACGAACTGTTAAAGCTAGATGTGAATACATCGAGTGGTTTTGATAATGTCCCGGCGGTCTTCTTGAAAAACTCTGCGGATCAACTGTGTTATCCTCTAGCTACTATCTTTAATCTTTCCATTTCGAAATCTGAGTTCCCTTCATTGCTTAAATGTAACAACATCATTCCTATCTACAAGCGCCAAGGTAAAAAACATTGTGTTGAATCTTATAGGCCTATTTGTATTCAGCCTATAATTAGCAAGATTTTTGAACGTATTGTTAATAAACATCTACATGTACCGTTACATCTCCAGCAACTAATTTGTGATCAGCAGCATGGCTTCTTTGCTAAGCGATCTACTTCATCCAATCTGCTATGCTACTAAGATTTTATAACATCGGCTTTGGACGAAAGTTGTCATGTTTATGCGGTCTATACCGATTTTCAGAAAGCCTTCGATACCGTGTCTCATAATCATTTGCTACTCAAAATGCAAAACAACTTTGGCATTACGGGTCGGGACCTCGAATGGTTCCGTAGCTACCGATCTGATTGGTATCAGCGAGTTGTTTTGCAAGGTATTGAATCGGATTGGTCACAGATCAAGTCTGGCGTCCCACAGGGTTCTATCCTTGGACCATCCCTTTTTATCATGTATGTAAATGACATTTCTCAGTGCATAACTTCGAGTAATTGTTTATTGTTCGCAGAAGATGTCAGAATTTTTAGAAAAATTTCATGTGTCGCCGATTGTCTCGAGTTTCAGCTTGATATTCAATCCCTGGCTGTATGGTGCAAGAAATGGCTCATGAAATTGAATATCAAAAAGTGTTTTTTTATGAATTTTCCGCTACGACGCACTCGCAATATTATATATGATTACACTCTCGACAGTGTCGCAAGTAAAAGATCTCGGTGTATATTTTACCTCTAAATTGAATTTTTCTTTACATGTGAATACAGTTGTTAGGAAGGCTTTTCGCATGTTAGGTTTTACTCGTAGGATTTTGAGACCTTTTTGCGATGTTGATACCATGAAACCGTTTATAATGCTCATGTTAGGTCTCATCTTGACTATTGTTTGAGTATTTAGTCCTCAAGCCAAATACTTAATCCAGAAGATAGAGCGCGTGCGAAAGAAATTTGTCAAACAATTATATTTATTCGCAAGTTGAAGTATGATAATGATAACTATTTGCAGTTGTGTGAAACTTTTTATTTGACAACCCTAGAAGCCAGGCGCCAGAAAACTGACTGAAAGTATTTTGATCATACGTTTTATCTATCTTTTATCGCCTTTATCCTAATGTTTGTCATATTTTTCGTCATAATGACTGTAATTGGCGCCAGCTGTTGTCATTTATTGAATAAATACAAATACAAAAGCGATGCACGTGTTATCGTGGCTCATTTGGTTCACGAGACAAATTTATCGACTGGCAGCATTCATTCGATTCTTCATGACCGGCTACGCCTCCGGAACATTTCTGCAAGATGGATACCGCACCTACTGACCCAAGAACAAAAGCATGCTCGAATGCAATGGTGTCGTCAGATAATGCGTCGTTTCAACGGTAGCCAGTTGAATGAGACCAAGGAATTTATCACAGGGGCCTTCGATCCTGAAACCAAGCAGCAGTTTGCAAAAAAATAATGGCTACATTTGTGGTGGCTATGAGTGGTCACGTTTTGACGATTTTGATTGTTTGAACGATGATAAATATAATACAAATTCATTTCAAAATATCGCCAGTTTAAGGGCTGCGCACTTGATAGATGGGATTTTCCATTGATTATGAATTTCATCTGGCATCTATTTCATCATCATTTAAATGAAGTTGTTTCACTCATACTACAGGGTACCCGGCATCTTGCACCACAACTTTGAAAAAGTTTATTTCGGTGCCTCAACTGTGTGATTGAAGCGATAAAGCATCTCACATAAAAATTCTTGAATTCTTAAGTGTTAACCCTCGAATTTGTCGCTTTCACTCACACAGAGAGATCAAAGAAATGTATTATGAACGGCAATGTATCGTCGAATTTAATTTCCGTTGCTTGATCTTCGAATTTCTCATTCCAATTAAATTTACAACCTAAATACTGCAGGCTAGCCTTTTATGATAAACTAAATGCTAGTTGGATTTTAAGAAGAAGGAAGAATAAATGAATATTCTACTTTATATAGAACCTATCGAATTGCTAATTTAACAAACATCAAATCCTCAAGGCTGTCATGACACTGAGAATCTGTAAAATGCCATCATTCCTTTTGCATTACAATCATGATCTCTCAATTCCGTGGAAATTTCCTCAAAACTGCAGAAATTTGCATATCTCACATTCGGTAACAATACCCAATTGTATTCACCTCGAGTTCATTTAATAAAATCGAAAGTGTATACACATTGGGGATTTAATAAATATGGAGTTACCACTCTACCTAATATACTTACTCTATGAACCGACGTTTAGGTCGGGAGAGTGGCACTGAATGTGGCAATCGGCGACCAGCAAATCTGCTAGGTATATGTCCATGTACTAGCGGAGCGTGAAGCACTTTTAAAGCCTTTTGCTATCTTCACTCTTCTAAACTGGACACGCATTCGCATTTACAGGTAGCAGCACATATTATTCCATGGCATCTTTTCCGGATTTTCCCTAATGTTGATGATGATGAAGTTGTCATTCCGACCATCAGCGGACAATTATACTCAATCATGCCAAGAATCATTTAACCGTAGATCTGAATGAGATCCGGCTTAAGTCTCGAAGGAATCTTAAGAACAGTCTTCAGTAGATTCATTCACTTTGATGCTCTCTTTGCTATCATGAAATTGACTTCCAATTTGTATCCTTTTCGAAAATACTCCAAGAATGTTATCAGAATCAGAAGTGGGAATAGTAAGCGGCTGTACTTGTCGTCAGATTCGATAAGCACAATCTTGGTTTTGTTGTCATTTTTGTCACACCACTCACGAACATTGCGTACTTCGGCATTAACATTTATATCGACGTCATCAGAGTCCGAAAACTTGAAGACTATCGGCATATTTGTCCATTTCGGAGGAAGGTAATAACGTGTTGGGCAGGCTTACACAGAAGAGGCGAGGAGATAGAACCGACCACTTAGGCCGGAGTCACACAGAGTCAGCCAAAAGTCATCAGCCATCATAAGTCATTTTGACAATATTTTTTCTTGACAGATAATACAAGAAGGCAGAAGAAGAAAATTTATCATACTTTTGTAATTTTTGTAAATGAACAAAATATTAGCTTAAAGAATAACGTGCTATATCAGAACCTTGGCTCTATAGAAAATCATCATCCAAGGATTCTCAACCGAGTGATGGCTTGTGACTTAAGACTGATGGCTTGTTCTGTATGCCATCTCTCATTGAAGCTTATGTCTTGGAACTCACATTGCGGCTTATGGTTTATCGTGTGTGCCTCCGGCCTTGGAGACTCCTGATGTAACTGAATTTTTCATAATCAGAGTGCCTTCAGACAGACGCACGCGTTCAAATCTCTTTGAAAAATAGTCATTGCGCCATTTGACAAAACAATTCGATAATTTGGCGGACGATGATTGGCGGATCTTCACGCGAGCTTCGGTGATTGATGGACATTGCCATCTCAAACGCTTATCAATACCATCTCGGCTGATCTTCAGGATAAATGATCTTACACCATCGCTTCCAGGAGATTTAAGGGTGTTCAAATCACTCAACAGTTCATTAACTACCCGAACTTCGACATTTACTATTCAGCATTCTTCAGAGGGATTGACGAAATCTTGACTGAGATTTGATGTAAATGAAGAAAATGCGCTGAGAAAGTGTCATTGATGGCATTCGCAGCATCGATAGCGCTTGAAAATTGATTGATTAGCTTCATCAGACATGAGGAACTTTGTTTGTTTGGTTGAATTAGTTCCCTTTGCAACTTTCCATGCGGAAGTTGTTTTGATTACCACCCAATTCTCCTCTGCTATTATTATTTCATTTTTCAGCTGCCGTCTATAGTGATCGCAAATTTCAAAATTTCCATATCTAAGTGAGGTGAACTTTTTGTTTATCATAGACTTGATTATCGGTGTGATCCAAGGGTAATCAGATTCGCATATAAAGGCATGCGAAAAAGGAAAAACATTCATCACTTCCTTGATGATTTTCTCAAACAGGTAGCATTTGTTATCCAAATACATATCACTCCAATACATTCGATGCCAAAGAAAAATATTTGATTGGTTCAGGATCGGAATGCATCGACGTACGGTACTTTGTAGTTAAAAGTTTACTGAAATGACTAAGTTAATTTGAATTGACCCATAACTACACTGAAACGATACTCATTTATATATCTCGAGCATGATTGTATTATTCATTTTATGAATTAAAATGTATTATCATTTCGAATTGATTCCTAGCTTAATTTGAATTTTTACGGGATGCACATTGTTTATAGTTGTAAACTTATTGATTATCTGTAAAATGCTCTGGACTTCCGTGTAATATAATCGAAATCAATATTGTAAGTTTCACAATTAAATGTCATTATCCTACTACTTATCACGCAGTAATGAATACCATACAACGTAAGAGCGATGTATATCAACAAAATGCCTCAAATCATCATATTCTGAATTTAAAATTCGTTTTGATGTTGTAATTCAATTTTCATGTACACTATGTCATGAGAAACCTAATTTTTCATACATAGAGATTAAATTGGCATGTACATGTATGTCACTTCCCTTAGTGTCGCTAGCTTTGGCCAGTAGTCCTCACGAATACAATTGAACATGATCAATATTGGCTGTAGGGTGGTCTTACCGACATCCTTTTTATAATGCAAAGAGTACATGATTCTTTGAATGGACGAAAATAAACAGTCTGTTTCAAATTATTGCTAACATCTCTGAAAATTCAGTTAATTATCAATATTTTAATATCAGTTGATCTTAACGAATCAAAAGTTATAATTTCAATTTGCTGTCCCAGTTCCATTACACTTGTGAATAAAAAAACACCACATTTCAGCAAGTTACAATGTTTTTTCGATGAAATTACAAAAGAAATTGCAAATTTTTCCTTAAAAGCTCGTCATTCATGGCAGTTAATCTGTCAAATAGGGTGACAGATTTGATTTACCGCAGAAAAATAGACCTACAAATCTGTTGGATTACAATATAATTTGAGCGATATTTTTAGAAAAATCTTGCTTTTCCTCATTCACGGTACAGCTTAATAGTCTGTTATTGAGTGACCACTCATATATTGATAAAGTTAAACCACAATTCCTTTTGTGACCTTTTCATTTTGATATGCTTAACTGTCTATGAAATAGGGCCTATGCGGCTAGGAAACATCATTTTTGAGACTGTCACATTTATGGAATGACGAAGAATTCATGGAATGAAGGTGTCCATATCCTGCAGAAAGTACCTCAAATAATTCGCCATGTATGCTTCGTATTGTCATGTGCATCATTCAAGATGTGACAAAAATATGTGCTTCAAAAATATGCTCGAATTTATAGAATGAAAAACTTTGAACTTCAAAAGTCGCTGGCTGCACCGCCGTTGAATTGTCATGAAAATAACTTAAAAGCGTTACTAAAAAATGTGGTCTAAAAATGCGAACTTTGAAAATCACCATATAAATCATGACAAACCATTGAATATTGCCAAAGTTAATGAATGTATTTTAAGACAATTTCAAAATCAAAGAATACTCTTTTCTCGGGTAGAGAGGAATCCACCACAGAGCCTGACACAACCGCATTATCAACCACGTATTGACAAATCGGATACACAATTATCGATGGCATTGATTTCATCTCTTCTACTGGTAGAAATTTGGTATAATTTATGACACAATATTATGAAAATTATTTGATATGCAGTTAAGTATGCATCATTAAACATGTATGGGACTATAAAAGAGAGACGAGAAGCATCTTTTAGGAACCATACAGGTCTGGTAGCTTTACTGCCGAACAATAAAAACTGAAAAGCAATACAGCATTTGGTAGTGTACGGTCCACAATATACATTACACGGAGTAATTTGGAGCCATGGAGATTCACAACAATCTGGGCATTCGCGAACAGTCAAATAAGCTGTTCCAAAATTGTTGGCTACATATACATAGAGTCCTCCACCTCGACGGCCGTGAGCGCGGTGTTGACGAAAGCAAGAATCGTTCGGAATGCGAATAAGAGAAGTTTCTACTTCAGACGTGAGTCAGCTGTCGCAGATGGTGACAATGGTGGGAAACGCAGACACACAAGTGTTGAGTTTATCAACAAACCCCCAATTTTAATGTACATGAAATGGAAAAGTTTTAACAGGATGAATCATGCTGTTCATATTTCAAATCACTCGATGACTGGGGATTTTTGCTTCTTTTGAAGCCAACTAATAATATAAACTGATCTTCATTAATTGCTTGAAAAGCAACAGCTTAAAATTAATCATCTAAGCCGCTGATGCACAATTAATTTGAACGCAGCCATGCTTCAATAACGATGAAACAGCTTAGAACCGAGATATCGAAACTGATGAAAATAGGTCTGGTGTGAAATGATGGATTCGTATAACATCGTGTGTCCAAAAGCATAGGCAAGATTTCGCAACCGTGTTTAAATGATCACAAGTTTCGATTAGCTAAACCTATGAAGCAAGTGAGATGATATTATCACATGGTGAAGCACAACGATTTTTAAGTTTTTACATGCGATTTTGTCTGGATGTTGATCATTTAAAATGCACAATTTATAAATCTACTTGTTGTGAACTTACTGGTTAGATTTTACTGCTTCCATGGAACATTCATTGCTAAGAAGCGCTTTTACATCCGAGTCTTCACGAGCCGGTTCGCACTATCAAGGATCGGCAGACAGCTTTGAGAATTATATACGAGTGCAAAAATGTATTGATGGAATTGATTAGTTTATGGAATACAAATCGAATATCCTTATGCATGAAATGCGGAAGTCTTTCCTACAAAAAGAGTTGTTTCAATGTCTGTGAAATGATGTTCTTACAGCTGTGAAAATAATGAATGAAAAAGAGGAGAAAGGGCATGCACCCAAATAATTCAAATTGTTAGGAAGATTCACAAAATTAATTTCCTATGTTTTGCCATCACTACTAAAAAAATTGTAAATAAGTAGTGTACGCACGACATTTAAATTTCAATTTAACTGTTCCATGTCAATGGTGCAGATGATCATGATTTGATTTTTAAATGCAAATCGCTGTACTCATGTTGAAAATCGAAGCGCTGCGTGGAAAGTTGCCACAATAATCTGTCAAATTTCAGACTTTCAGATAAGTACCATTTTTCTAAAAGCAAATTAAATAATTGAACTGAGTAACTTTTACCTTCGAGTGGACCGACTTCTTGTCAGACATTTGCAAACACTTGACCACAGTAGAAATTCGACAAGTGAGATAAATCGATTCCAGTGCGGATAGAGCTCAACCCGGGCTTTTGTCTCGTCCCATTGGAATGCTGCACAGTCCGTTACGCCTCCATCGCCGAGCTTAGTATGACAGGAACACGTAGACGTAAGCATGTCATCCCGACTTCACATCAGCTGCACTGGCGATCTTCAGTCAGAGAATTGCATTCGGAAGGTTCATCATGGGATATCGCCGCAGCGCCTGATAGAGGTGTGTCATCCGGCAGACTTTCCGGGCTCTCATGTCCTGCTCTCGTCAAGAGGTTTTCAGCTTTCACCGTTGCTGATAGTAAATACTCTCTCTTTACATCTGAGGCAGCGCGTCCTTACTCTTTACTGCTTTCGTCGCTCACTGAAGGCTTATCTGCTCCAAAGAGGTGCTTTGGATGAATAAGAGCATTCAGAGTGACAATCCTAGGAGATCTGAAGGGGATCCAGTGCATCCCTATTATTCCATCGTTTTTGGCTTAATTGGTTGAATTGACACCAAATCATTGGGAAAGTTTCATGTAAGTAAAGCAATAGTGTTTTATGTCTTGAATGTCGTTCAGTGTTCTTAGTAAAAGTATGCGAAAATATCGTGTTTTTTAGGTCAACAACATTTGGCACATAGCAGTTGTATTTGGAGGTTTAACTGCCATTCACGATGTTTACAGCCGCAGCAAAACCTCAGTCGACAGAGATGGATTCGGCTGTTGCGGTTACTGTAGAGGTGAGTCAAAATTAGCCGTGAATGATAATGACAACTTTATTATTCTTCAACTGGTCATTTCATATTCATAAAACTTTCTTATTTGAAAAATCTGTGTAGGGCCTATATACATGAAATAATTTTTCAACTAGCAAATAATTATAACAATCTTTAGCCTTCAAATAAACTACCATTGGCTGACAAGCACTTTTGCAACCGTTTCGGGAAATCTCTGAAAGAGTCTCGGAACATTTTGAGAGGAATTGCCGTCATTTCCATTTGGATTCTATTTGTCAGTTCTATCACAGAAGGGAAGATCACATTCTGAGGATGATATACTCGACTTCGAAGATAGGACCAGAACCAGTAGTCACATGTCGTGAGGTCAGGTGACCGTGCCGGCCACTCAATAAAGCCTCGCCTACCGATCCACTGTTGGGGCATTTCTTGATCCAAAATTTGGCGGGCGCTATTTGGGGCAAAAATGGCTGCTAGCCCCATCCTGTTGGTAAATCATCTGCTTGTTTCTTTTGAAATAAGGAACAACTTTTTCACAGAGAATTTCACAATATCTTTCCCCATTCATTGTGCGAGTGTCAATGTTTGTGTCAATAATTCCATTGAAGGAAATACAGGCCCAAACGGTAACTGAGGGTGTTTGCCCTGGATCTCTGAATCTGATGTGAGGATTATCCGTCGACCAGAAGTGAACATTATGTTTATTAACTTGTCCGTTCAGATGAAACACACATTCGTCTGAAAAAGTCAGCTTTCTCAGAAACGATGGATCATTGGTGAACCTGTTTTGCATTACTTCGCAAAACTGGAGCCTTCGGTCGTCATCTCCATCGACAAGCTCCTGGCAATACAGAGAGAGAGAGAGAGAAATGTTTATATTGTATCGTCGAATAGAAATCAGAAATAAAATACACAGATAAAAGTAGCAGAATGACAGTTTTGTTTAGTCGAAACTAAGAACACATTCGTATACGCGTACAAAAGCAAGTATAAAACTAATAGTCACGTGCATTTAGTGTCTCGTAGATGACCTTGAAAGGGTGCTACAAATGCGTGGAAAAAAAGAATTTTGACGACGCAAAGTTCTACAGAATGGTACGGCGAGACGCCCACTTGGTAAATAGCTGGGGAACAATTCTCTGATGGAAGTCTCTAATCTTTCCAGGCTGTTGAAGGTGTTGATAGCTTGCGACCATCTTCTAGCTTCAATGTCATCCAGCTTCAGATCACGCGATTTGATTTTCAGACAGCGCCTCTGAATCTTCTCCAGTCGGTTTGAGTCTGTTGAGGAGATTCCCACAAACGCTGGGCAGCAGTACTCTATCAGCGACCGAACCAATGCTTGATAAATGGTATTGAAGTCATCAATACTGGTGACAGATCTGACCCGCCTCAGAATGTACATGCGTTGAGCACACTTTTTCTCGATGAACTTTACATGGCCTCTCCATCCAAGGTTCGCATCCAAATGAACCCCAAGAAACCGAATGCTGTCTTGGAACTTGACAGTTGGGATGGCACCCTCGATACTGCAAATGCTCTTGAATCCACCGCGGTAATTCACTAGACCAGTGGTTTTCTCCGTATTCAAGGTCAATTCATTTGACGCAACCCAATCTGAAATATTGTCAAGATCACTTTCGATCTCAGCAAGATCCTTTGGAATGCTGGACTTTCGGACTCTTGATAAGAAACAAATGTCGTCAACATACTTGATTATGTGGTTCGAGGGGAAAATAGTCTGAAGCGATGAAATATAAATGCCGAACAAATAAGGTCCTAGGAGGGACCCCTGTGGCACTCCTCCTGTGACCTTCATCAATTCACTCTTCTGTCCATCAATGCGTACTCTCTGTTGCCTGTCCGATAAGTAGCTCTTCAATAACAACAGAAATCCCGCAGGAAGATTCATCTGACTGGCCTTGGAAAGCAGCTTTGAGTGACAAACTCTGTCAAAGGCCTTGGAGAGGTCAAAGCTGATCAGAATAGCGGCTCCCGTATGTGGGTCATCGGCAAATCTGGTTAGGGCATCGTGAGCATAGATGACAGCGTGAGTTGTTGATGATTTCTTCCTAATCCCGTATTGATTAGCACCAAGGTGAGCTGTTAGCTGGGGACGGATGCTTGATAGGATGACACGCTCGGCAATCTTGGCTGGAATTGGCAAGAGGCTAATCGGTCTGGATTTTTCTATTACATTCTCCGAGGTTTTGGGGATCGGGATTATGTCACCAATTTTCCAGATCAGTGGAAAACGTCTTTGGCGCAGGCATTCACTGATGAGGTGATGGATCGGCTCAGCGAGGACCAGAGAGCACTTCTTGTAAACTGCAGTAGGCACAGAATCACTTCCAGTTGCCTTTGGTGGGAGTCGTGAAAGAATGCTCCAGATGCCCTCAACACTTAACTCAGGTAACCAGCAGTCGTCTGGAGACCCGTCGACGAAGTCAAAACTGGAGTTGTTGGCAATGCTACAGTAATAGTCATTGATCGTATTGAGCACCTCGGATGGATTACTGGAGTTTCTGAGCCAATCACTGGGATCTCTTCCAGATTTTCCCCTCTCCATGTTGACGAATGACCATAGACCCCTTGCGGAATCCGAGCATTTAGAGCGAAAGTAGTACTGCTTGGCCTTCAGAATTTCTTGTTTTACCTTGACTTTCAAACCATTGAACAAGGGCCAGTTTCGAGCACGATAAGCCTCCCATCGGCGGTTTATCAGGATCTTTAAAAGAGGTGAGATCCATGGAGCATCATTGTCAGTCAAATAGACTGTTGTTTGCGGAATTAACTTCAGTGCATCATACATGAATCCATAAAAAATATCACATTTGGTGTCGATATCATTCGGAGCATACAAGCGTGAAAAGTCATTGTCAAGGAAAGATCTTTCAAATGCAAGAATGTTCGACAAGCGTAAGTCATAGAAGATATGTTTCTTCACCACACGCTGCTTCACCAATACTTTTGTCTTAGCAAGAACAGTAGCATGATCTGAGCCGGCTATTGGAGCACCAATTGAGACGTTTTCGGGAAGATAGTCATTTGACAAGCTCTTGTCCACGAAAATGAGGTCGAGGTTGGCAGTCTGTCGAGTCGCACCACGTACAATATTAATCAAGGAGAATCCAGATTCAAGGAAGGAGCGATTGTATCGGTTAAAGTCACCAGCCGCGATTAGTCGATGAAGAGGAAGATTACTGAGATGATGATCAAGACAGTCACTGAGGGTGTCACAAATCCTCTTGAAATTTGAATTGACGATCCCAGGCGGAATATACATTCCCGTGAATACTATTTTGGAAGTAGGGATTTGGATGCAACAAACCTCAACCTCATCAAAAGTGGGTGTGGATATCTGGGTAGCGCGCAAAAACTTCTTTGTCCAGATTGCCACTCCTCCTCGTCCAGAATCATTCTTTCGATCGGTGCGATGACACTCATATCCTGCCATTTGAATGCTCTGCGTTGGATTCTTGGGAGAGAGCCATGTTTCAGTGCAGATAACAATGTCGGGGTTAAGTGCGATGACTTGGCTGTGAAGATCATCAAACTTATTATTGATCGAACACAGATTGCTTAAAAGGACAGTGGCTTATAAGGATGAAATTCATTCTTCTTTAGTATTCTACAGACGTTGGACTGAGACAATTCTAGTTCTTCAGAGAGACGACGAGTGGATGTGGTCGGATCTCTCTGAACTGCACCCAAAACTCGCTCTTCGTTTTCCCGGCTTTCTGCGGATTTTGGTCTTCCTTGACCTGGTCTCTGATGCACAAGAAAACCTGTTTCTAACAGTTTGTTTTTCCAATCAATCAGGGTTTGTCGAGGTGGTGCTTCTTTGTTGAATTCAATGCGAAATCGTCGCCTACAGTCCTCTACAGAACAGTTGCCTGTTGCAGGAATTTCCCAAGAGGTAATCAGAACTCGCTCTTTAATGGTGTATTCCATCTCTTATCACACACTACATTAGAAATGAAAAATTGTTAGACAGATTGACTTACTTTCAATACGAATCGATCACGCTGTTATGGGAATGATGATTCATCTCTGTTTACAACTGTTAGTGATGCAAAACTTGCTAAGCATGAAAGAAAACCTTTGTTTTTTGTTTTTGCTTTGACTCACCCTGTATAGAGGTGACGCGTTTCTATCCCAGCCCTTGTATTCAATGGTAGAGAGAGGTGGAGAGACATGGTTTGCGTGATTGGCCAAGCGCGCGCAATGCGTAAGGAAAGTTGTATTAGGGAACACACGATCTACTGCTTTCACATTGAAATCTGAACTTCTGCCAAGTGAGCAGTACCTATATTTGACTCAACGCTTCTCCGTGATAAATTCGTTTAATGGAAATATTATTCACATCGTTTGACTGCTCACGATCTAAATTTACTAACTGTGAACGCTCCATGCGGTGTCAATGATTTAGTTCGTCAGAATTCAGGCTTGAATTTGCATTACGTTCAATGGAAAATGGATCTTCTTGTCCCGAGGGGCTACTTCTAAGCGTGACCATGAGTATTATAAGAACGTCATCTCTAGACCAAACAAAGCAGACATCAGCTTTAGTCTCTTAAAACAGGTGTGGTTATCTCAGATTTATCAATTACTACAGTGAATATTCAGAATTAGAAATATTCAAATCGGAATACTTCCATGTCTCTATATGCCTAATTTTTGAAAAAGCTCATCTGTCCTCAATAAAGATGTTGGATTAATTCCTAATCATTAGAAAGTCGGAGTTATCATAGACATTCAACTGTCCATTTTTGATGTTGAACTGTAAACCAGGGATGCGGAGTCCTATCATTTTGATAGGACTCCGACTCCGACTTCGGGGGTCGATAGGACTCCGGCTTTTGATAGGACTCCGACTCCGGGTGACAAATATGTATAGCCTAGTTTTTTAAAAGAAGCTGATAACGTACATCATGGATTATTACAGGTTTACCTGAACCTATCTTTAGTGATCATTGCTGTATCAATTATCAATCATTTTCGATGAAATTTTATCAAATGTCGCTTTAAGTTGGATACATGCGACTCGGCTCCTCCCATCCTGTTGATGTGTGCTTCACACAGTTTTTCTCCAGTCTCTACCAGGCAGGAAAATCCCCTTCCGTCTCCAAAAAATATGAATACACTTTCGATTTTAATATGCGCTTCGGAGGAGCCATCACACGCGGTTAACGTGAGGGCAAGAGGTAATGTTCTCAAACAAACTAGTATTTCATTTTTTGTCTCTGATGTGACCTTTGTGTGATCGAGGCTAGGAAGGCTTGTCTTCTCCACTAAATCGCCGAGTGAAAAGACAATCCATTTTTCACTATCACGGTTCATTCCCTAAACTATTACAAGCTTTGCATGCACTGCTGTCTCTGTACTTTTGTTTGACGTAGAAAGTTGACATCAAAACAGTGACAGCTATATGTAATGGCTTGAGGCGGGAGGCGCATAATGTATAAAAAGAAAAACGTCACAAATCTCTCCCGAAATATGTATAATGCCGAATACAAACAAATGTTTAAATGAAAATATAATACAAGTAAAATCGGCAAACGTTTCGCGTCCAGACGCTTGGTCACTGCCTTACTAAATATTTATACTATTATTAGTTAATTTAATTTAATTAATTTAATTATATTATTATTAATTTACTATTTAGTAAGGCAGTGACCAAGCGTCTGGACGCGAAACGTTTGCCGATTTTACTTGTATTATATTTTCATTTAAACATTTGTTTGTATTCGGCATTATACATACTTCGGGAGAGATTTGTGACGTTTTTCTTTTTATACAGTGACAGCTATACACGAGGATAAATAATTTGTTTGTATTATATTTCGGCTCTAGTTATAGTCCGGAGTCCTGTCATTTGATAGGACTCCGACTTCCTGCTGTAAACCACGTGATATTGGGACCTAGATAAAGACTCTGACTTTAGAAATACTTTAAAATGAAACATTGACTATTTGCATGTAAGAAATTCATGAAAATCTGAAGGCTGCATTTGGATTTGCATAATTACACACTGATAGAATAATCTGAAATATAGCAGTGGTACTCCAGAAAAAGCATTTTATTTACATTGAATTGATGAGTGATATTTATCCATAAACCATGCCACCGTTCTCAGTGAGGAAGATTCTTCGTCAATTATATGCACAATTGACTGGCATGAAATGTTGTCAGCTTATCTTAAATCTTCATAATTATGAAAAACAAATGCCATCAGATTTTAGAGGATATATTTTCCTTTCACAAACATTTCCATGCTTGTGTGGAGAAAGAATGTCAGCAATTACCTCAAGTAATGAGCTAAGCTTCCTGTCTCATGTGCCTATTATCTAGTCGCCGTTTTTGTTTACATGAGAAAGGTGATTGATTAATTTTTTCCACTATTTCAGACTTGGATGGAAGATAAGTTACATTCTCACATGATATTTTATTTGATTAAAAAAAGCGTTTTTTGGTACTGTCCAGGATTCGTTATAATAAATCTGATTTGTATTATTCCATTGATATTGCACTACATGTGAATGTTGATGTAGCAGCTGTTTTGTATTGCGGATGCTTAGCAAATTGACATAATTTTTTATAAAGCACCGAACAATGGAGTGTGAATCTTAAATTGTCAAAGCATCAGCTTAAATTCTGCTGGTCTTTATACAAATTGTAGATCCACATGTATATGAAGAGTTTGGATGCAAAACACGATAAGCCCCATTGACATCTAGATGCGAAGAGCAATAACTGCCATGCTTGCTTGCAAAGCGTGACAAGCGCCACTTCATCCACGAAGAACAGCAGCGTCTGACGTTTGTACGTACTGAGGACTTGGCTTGAGATCGCACCGCTTGTCTCGTTGCAAGCAAAAACAAAAAGGTCTCGAGGGAAATTGATTTCGGGTTCTCCCACATTTGGGGACTGTTGAAAGATTTTCCAAGGCACCGCATTGGAAACTGTGTGTGCTATGTGTCGGCAACGTGTGTCAGGAGATTTGTGGGCCTACAACTTTATAGATTCCACTATTGCCCTGGCTTCCCAATTGGCTGTCATGCAAAACGCTATATTGTTTGTGGTTCATTTTTTATCAGAAACTTTTATCAGAAAGACAACCTTTGTACGTAATTGTCGACTGTGACTACTTGTAACATACCGTACAACAAGCTTTAACAAGCTTCGTTCGATGAAAATATATGTTTTAGACAGCTTTCGTGTTTCTACAGTATTTTGTAACTGGTAATACCGGTGTCATCAATGTTCAAATGCCGAAAGACTGATTTTTAAAAAGGGTCGGGTACCCAAGTCACGCCATCATTGGTACTGAAACGATAAAAAGATATGTATTAAAAGATGTGATTGTAAGGAAATATACAATTTAAAATTAGATTAATTTTCGACAAATATTTTGCACATAAGTAGCGTATCATGAACTCCAAATCGTTCTTTATAGATAGGTTTTAGTCTATTTTCATTATTTTGCATAAACAAAGGCACAATGAGGTTCCTAACATTGATCAAAATCGTGCCAGCGAAACTTATTTTCATGGTGAGAAAATGTCACCCTCGGGCACAATTTGGTTAACCCATCTCATATCTTAATTATCAGCATCAAACATCAAAACTGAAGATTTGTGTTAGTCAAAAAATCGTTCAATAACGTGATATTTTCGGCACAAAAATTCACGGTTTTTTTCAAAACAGCCATGAATGAAGGTTATCGGAATAATAAAAGTTTTCAAGTCAAATGGTTTCCTGAAATCCCATTTTAGTTTTCGAAAAGGATTCTTTAAGTCACATATTAATGGTTTTCAGACCTGATGATGCAGTTGTACGCTTGTCTGCATGTGAATCTCTTTTCAGTTTCATTTTGAGACCTAAATCAAAAAAACCGACGGCCGTTGTGCAGTGTATATGATTATTATTAACCATTACCGTATTAACCGTCAAAAAATGTTTGTTCGATTATTTCAACCATGATGCTAATTGAAATTCAAATAGACTTGGATCTGTGCACATAGGCCTTTTAATGTCATCGATGCATTTGCTTTTTATTATTAACTTTTGCAATTGCGGGCATTTTGAACGGCTACGTTGACACCTGCTTAGTTCTGATATGTTTTTGAGCATACTATATATTAGCACTCAGATTTCGTCTTTTACTTCCCGATGATGGACACTGGATGGTGACAAAAATTTATTGCATAAATTGATAATAAAAAGTAAATGTAGGCATCATTTATTTGGTTCTTCCCAAACTTTTCACTAAATACTCAACACAATAATGATCACATTTAACTGTGCCGGTTGGATTATTAAGATATAACATTACTATCAATAAAATTTTATTTCTTTGCACCTGTTGAAAAGTTGATATTTATATGTAAAATAGACTGTGCAAATGTATGCTTCTCAGCGTCTGGACACCTCTTCAGCTCATGAAGAATTATCATTCAGTGCATGGACAAATATTAGTACAATAGGTTTAAAACTTCATTACTATATTTTGTGAAAAGATTAATTTTTCAATTAAATATCCTTTTTCGTGCGATAGTAGTTCATTATTTGATGTTGCACCTAGATGTCATTGAATTACATTTTCTACAAGGAGAACTCTTGTGTCCACACAGTGTCCTTTTGTTTTCTTATCAAAATATAGAGAAGGGTTTCATCGTTAGGCTCCTTCTGGCCTCTTTTGAAAAACCCAAGAAATTTTCTCCAATGATCTTTCAACTGAATCAACTCCACTTACAACTACAAGTGTCAACACTTCATTTCAAGATAATGTACTCGTAGAATACAATACTTGTTTGCATCCATCTCGTTTACCATACAATTGCATCTCATTTAATGCTTTTCAATTAGACAGTGAACATTTAAGGAACTTTAATGGCAAATGACAATCAATTGTCAAAACCATTTCTGAATCGTTTTAGCTATTTGACAATTCCCTCGGGCGTTTATAAACTAACAATTAATTTGAGATTCTTGTTTTGTACCACAGGATTTTGGTTTTACATGCCCCGTCTCTGATTGGCTGATTGAAAACAACACACAAAATGTCTGGTATCCATCCTTCCTATGTCCTTGGTAGTGAGTGGATGAGAGTGTAGGTGATATACAACAGCATCCTTTGATGGGAGCTGAAGAATTGTTATCAAAATGTAGTCAGAAGCAATAACCTGAATGCAATTCGGCGAGAGTCGCAATAAAAGCCAAGCAATCCAACTCAACTCCTCCATCATCGTGTTACCGCCGCACCATCTCAGCGGCCTTTCTCACGTCACGCGTCACGCCTCCTCCGTGACGGTTTTGACAATTTGAAGATGTGGAATATGCAAGTCAACAACGGTCCTCTTTTTCTAAAGTGTGCCTCCAAATCAATCGCTGCCACCCGGAGACGACCTCCTCGAATGCAATGGGTCCGACTGAACCAACTCCGCTCCAACACCGCTCGCGTGGCTGCAACCCTCCAGCGATTGGGCTTTCGACAATCCGCCTCCTGTGCTTGTTGTCATCCAGCTCAAACAGTGGACGCATAATCTCGCAATGCGGAGGCCACAGGTCTCCTGGTGACCTGCAACTCATTCGTGATCCTGATACTGGCTTGAGAAATTGGCTTCAAGAGTTAAAAATTGAACTTCAAATTTGCGTGTTTGGCATACGAATACATACGTGTACACGTGTATACTTGAATGTCACTGCACTGAACAAAACATATCATTTTGAAGAAGACGTGAGACATAGGGAAGAATGTGTTTCGGCTCTGCGAGCACCTGACATTTGAAATCAGGTGACAGAAAATGAAGGATGTGCTCAGAATTGCCTAAGAGTGTGTTGTGCAGTCTTATCGACGTTGACATTCAATATTGTAGGAGATTCTGGAGCGCTCTACTCGTGCAATCACAGTGATCACCGCAAATAATTTAATTAGCTCTTTGCTGAATATTTTAAAGCATTTTTCGTCATCTTCTGTAATTGCAACAAATAATGGAGTAGTATTCAAAATAATGTGACCTTAGTAAACTTGTTTCAGAGACTCTGAGTTGAGAATTGGGCTGAGAACTCGAAAGACTAACAAACATATTGAAAATGTGCAGGAAAAGCAAATATCTGTTTCTAACTTCAATCTTTTAATGAGAATAAGCTCTAGGCGTGTGACATCATTTGCCTCATTTTGTTTATTGACGACATTTTTTTCCTTTTCTTCTTTTTTCCTCTGATTTATTGTCAATAATTGTTCTATTTTATCTAATGTAAATATTCATTCCTTTATTAAGCACACTGTAAACTGTAGATTACGAAAGCTGGCTGATTTTTCACTACGAAACCGATGTACAAAACGAGAATAACAAAATGTACGAAAGCACTATTGTTCGTGTTAAAAAGACAACGAAAATGATTAGCTTCCCTATTGGATGATTAAGATAATACAATAGGAAAGCCAATCGCTTTCGCAGTGTATGGTCACGAACAATAGCGTTTTCCTACATTCTGCTATTCTCCCTTTCTACATCGGTTTCGTAAGTATCTTTCGTATCGTACAGTTTACAGTGTACTTCTTAATTCTGGGGCATATGTCTGTCGATTGACTGTTGTGGTTGCCTGTATCATTGTTTGCTGCCTGTTGTCGGATTTCTATGGCATTGTGCATTTGTGATGTGAGTTAGTGTGAAAAGCTACAACAAAAGTCTGGTCTCGCCATTTGTTTCAATTGTTATCATGACCTGTGCCTGAAGGGAAGAAAGGTCCTCAATATTATAGCTATCAAGAAACACATCGTTTTACTTGAGCATGTAATCCAAGAGACTTGGAGCTGTGAACATGGACTGCAAATAAATAAAAGAAAATGCAAAGTTATGATTATCAAAAAGGAAATCTGCCCTTACGTCATCCTTATGACATTGATGTAGTGAAAGAGTTAAAGATTCTTCATTTACAGTAATGACCTCAAGTGGACTCTCCATACAGATGTGATTGTTCGAAGAGCTGGCAGCATAATCCACATTTTTAAGAAACTGAAGAACAACTTGCCTGTGGAATGTCTAATATCTCAGTACATAATGGTCCTATCTTGAACTTGCTTGAGTATTGTTGACCAATATTTATTGGTATGAGTGCCGGAAATCAGGATAAACTAGAGAAAGTTCGTCGACGTTGTCACCGGATCGCTGGCGGAGATTACTGACAAATGCTCCAACTTCGCTCCTTTGTGGCTACGACGTTATGAGCGTGACCTTAAAGTTCTACACCAGCTCGAAAGCAATGACAGCACACTTCATCATATTTGTCCAAAACCATATCAACGCTCCAGACATTTTGAGCCTCCATTGCCACGCACAAGCAGGAGGCACAACTCATTTCTTCCATTACTTATTCGTATATGCTTACTGCATTAATTTACTTTTTGACTCCGAAACATTTGCGATTGTAATTTTCATTTTTTTAAATATATATATGTACTAATTCTACTACTTGGGTTCTAATATACGTGTAATTTGTTTAATTGAATATATTTCAGTAGCTATTTCATTGAGCACTGCAAATCTATTTTTATTGGCAACTCGGGATCGCAAGGACCTTGACATAAATGAAGATCATTTAATGAAGCCCGTTAACTTTGAGAATAATTATAAACCAATACATTGTGTGGTTCTGGCCATGGTCTGTGCCATTTACTGTGAATTCTCTGATTGTCTGAGCGGTGCAAAAAGCAATAGCCAATGTTTCTGACATTCGCAATTAAAATCGCACGGACTATCACAACACTGATTTAAATCTAAAAACTTAGTAAGCAAGACCATTGTGTGGTATGTCATACTTACTGAAATTTCTAACTTTAAGAGACTACAACGCTTGCGGTGAATTTTCACCAACTTTGAGATGAGCTAAAACATCATTAGGACACAAATAGTTTACGGAAACCAATGCCAAAATGGCGCAATTGCCTTTGATGTTGTATACTTTGATATGAGTAGCTCATACTTTCAAACCTTACCTTTGTTTCATCTAATGGCTTTGATTTTTGCTCAATTCCTTTGATTTTAGATTCCTATTCAATTGATTTACAAGCAATTATTTCTCGGATGAAAACAATTACAAGCTAAAACGATGGAAATCTACCGGTATTAAATGTTGATTGCGCTAATGCTTTCGTTCCGAAAGTTATTCGGACATTCGTTGATGCCGCATGAGGATATCGACATCAAAGACTGAGTCATTTTGAATAGTTTACCTGTTATCAATTACAGTCTGTCGACGAATGCTTGATTAAAATAATCACACAATCTAACGGGAATCGGGCTTGATTTGAAATTAAAATTGTACTGTAGATGAAAGCTTTGGAAGACGGAAACCGATACCCATTGATAAGAGCCACTTGTATTATATTGTAGTGTGGCGGAAGGCATTGAACTTCAAAATGGGACGGACGGGTTTGAAACTGCTGAGATTGAAAATAAATTAACTGCATGCAAGGAAAGCTGACGTGTCTTTGGTATTATCAGCGAGATAATTCAACTGTGCACCGAACTGTCAGAAAATCTTATAGAACTTCGAACAAGAAGTGTTAAAAAATGCAATCATAAATAGCGCTCAAATAATATTCAATTCCGACAGGATATCAAAGCTATTCTTGAATAAGATGAAGCGAATAAAGATTGAGGATAGCTAGAAAATTCAGGAATTGTTTTGCGGGAATATTCTATTCTGTTCACACTAATTGATGAATGAAGCAATAAAAGTATATCGCATAAATAGCGTATCTATTTGCGTTTTGCGCACGTATCCTTGTCACAACGCGTCTGATGTGTGTGTTATTTCGGTGTCAAGTCGAAATGGTTTCCATAATGGTCTTGATGAGACTGTTCTAGGGACCGCCACAAAATATAGTTTTGAAACAGAAACAATTTCAGCAGTATATAAAATATGGGCGTCTGTTAAAATTTGAGCCGAAAAATCAATCTCATCTGACATGACAGTTTCAACTTCTAGAAATTGACAGAGACTTTTGACTTTCTGGCTATTATTTTATCAGATGATTTTATTACATTACAATTAATGATTTATACATTTTTTGAATCATAAAAATTCTAATGCTGAAATCATTTCCATTATCAAATTTTTGTTTTGTGGTTTCTTTTTGGGCAGTTTTATGAAGATCATCTTCAGGACCATTTTGTACGAAGACCATTTTGACCTGGACCCGCTGTTTAAGTCTATATCCTCTTAGTTGTACAATCGGTGACTGCTCTGTTCTACCAAAGTTATGTCAGCCAACAGCATGAGCATTTTATAAACAACATTGACATCCGCCAATTGTCATCTATTCATTAACTATACACCAATACCTTCAACACAATGTTTCAATGAATTACGAATGACAATGCTGTTATTGACAACAAAGGTCTGTCGCAGTACATTGAATATCTAACACTATTAAGTCAATACAAGACGCCAAAATCTTTGATTCCCCGACCGCACTCGCCTGACCTAGGAATCGAACCGAAGTCCTCGGTGGAGACGAGATCGCACCTTCTTCACTAAGCCACGCTAACGGTTCAAAGGAGTGCGAGTGAAGGCAAAAGTCATTTCCAAGTGATATCAACAGCGTATTGTCCTATTATTATTGACAGAATACTACCAGCAATCATGTTGTAGCGAGACAGCATATCAGCATGTCATTCGAATACGTCACACAGTAGATTGACGACACTCGCATTCTTTTTGTACCGTCAGCGTGGCCTAGTGAAGAAGGTGCGAGTTCGTCTCCATCGTGGACTTCAGTTCGATTCCTATGTCGGACGAGTGCGGTTGGGGAATCAAGGGTGCTGGTGTATTGTATTGACAGTTGTCATTCTCTTTAGATATTCAATGATGCTATTATATCCGCAAAATCAGTATGAAATAAAAAGGCATTTATTTCATTCTTCATGTCTAAGCCGCTATTCTTGTTGAATTTAAATGAGGAATGACATTTCGACATAAAGTGAACATGACTTTGTTGACTCACTTAGACACATAGATATTGACAACAGCAGCTGACATCAACAAAGAAACACTGTAGACTGTAGCAATCAAAATGACGCAAAACAAATCGGGGGATCAAGAAAAGCAAAAACAAATATAAAATCATGATTAGGACGAAGTATAGCAAATTAATAAAAGAAACTCACAAAAGTTTCAAATAGAAAAGAAACTCTTTCTGTGCACCCAAATTTCCGTTTTAAACCGTCATCGGTTTAAATTTTTACTGCCAATTGTAGGAAGTGTCTATATAAAAGTGTTGCAGCCACCTTTCCGAATTATTTCATTAGTACAATATTAATTTGTATCATTAATTTTATTTAAATCCATGCTGAGATTACTGATGTCAAGAGTTTATCTGACCATATACGGAAAAATTTTGATCCTTTAAACGTTTTGTAAATAATAAGAAAAGCCTCTCTTAATTTTAAATTTATTGAACACAACATGCTTCAACCAACTCCCCTTCACGTTCAACGTTGGACTAAGGTGACAGAGACAGCTGTCATCACAATTTGACGAATCTTTGACGAAGCATGCATCGATTGATTTGTCAAATTGTTTTCACTTGCACCGCTGTCACACAGAATAGGGTGTCTTCCATCTTCAATTTGGGATTGCCCTTTTATTGTGTGTAGAAAATAATGCAACCTATCACACAGGAAAAGTTATAAGGCGTCGTCCATCGGACATAAAACATGAAATCATGCAGCTGAGGAAGTTCATTTCCATCATCCATCAGGCGTCAGCCGCGAAACTGTTATGCAATGAGAACAATGTGAAGTGACGTCTGAGGGAAGATATAGGAAGCTGTGATTTGTGAAGAAGAAGCAGTGTATCAGAAAACAGCTCTTTGTTCACCATGTCAGACGAGGACAAGAATGAGGGAGAGAAGAGCTTAGACAGTTGCCACCGCAACGGTTAATAGTAAAAAAATAGCCATGACTGAATCGGAAATGGATTTCCCTAGTATGACTGCATGGATGATGGAGGACGCCTTAATCTGTATCCCTTCAGAAGAGGTCAGTCTTTTGTCCACTTGTGAATAAAACAACATTCGCCGTTTTTGCAGGAGATGAGGAAATTTGAAGAACTGTCCGGTAAAGAAGAGTTGTTCTGCAACACTTGATGGTTTGTCTTCAAGTCAGGGATCTACAATCAGGAGTTCGAGTGCACTTCATCATACATTTGTCGGCCTCCTTTTTAGCAAACCTGGTGGAACTCAATCCAGTCATTTAAATCTGAGATGCCTCTCGAAAAATTAGCCGACAGACAGAACGAGTTTCTGCAGTGAACGAGGCCGAAAGTGAGACTTTCACAGAATGAAGTACACCCTATGCCTACTACGAATCTGCACATCTGCCGAGTTCTAGTGCGTTCCTCTTCTTGTCAGACAAGATCAAAGAAAAATACTTGTAAATCCAATGGGACGCAGATTGCAGTTTTTGGCTAAAATGAAATTTTCTATGTTTTCTCTGATTAAACGAAAACTACTGAAGTAGTAAGTAAAACTCCACTTCTGGACCGCGCAAGATGGCCGCCGTCGCTGACGTCCCCCCCTCTGGAACGGCAGAGTGTCGTGGTCGGCCGCCGCGGTGCTTTGAGTCTGACTCCCCCCCCCTCTGGAACGACAGAGTGTCGTGGTGTGCCGGCCAAGTGAGTCCGAAAGGTTCGCTGACGTCCCCCCCCTCTGGCCGGCCGTCGTATAGCGCGCGGTGATGTGCTGTCCAGGTTGGCGTGGTGTGCCGGCCAGGTTGGGAGGGTGGACTGTTGTAGCTCACCTGAAAAAATCCTAAGTGTCAGAGTGGCTTTGTATGGGTAAAATTTTGAAATTTTTCCAAAGTGTGTCATTTCGACCTGGGACCTTCACCAAAACATTTTTCATCAAATTTCACGGACCCCCCCCCCCCCGACAGCAATCTTCTAACTTTGGTTCTAGTGAGCGGATTTTGTCTTACAGCTACTCGTTTGAAAGAGGAGAAAAAACTGCTCGACGCCATTTTTGCCGCGAGTCAATCGGACCAGCCGTTCAAAAGTTAGAGCTGTTACAAGATTTTAGGTCGGAGCTCACCTGAAAAAATCCTAAGTGTCAGAGTGGCTTTGTATGGGTAAAATTTTGAAAATTTTCCAAAGTGTCGCATTTCGACCTGGGAGCTTCACCAAAACATTTTTCATCAAATTTCTCCGAACGAGGGGGGGCAGGTTAGTGAAATTTGATGAAACATGTTTTGGTAAAGGTCCCAGGTCGAAATTCGGAAGTTTTAAATTTTTCAAAATTTTCACCACACTGGAGCTCTCACACTTAGGAATTTTTTCACTTGTGGCATGTTACATGGACATGTGCCAACGGACCGACTTCCCGTGGTCATATGAGAATGGTTCAGGTGTCATATGATAGAGAATGATAAGACGAATCGTTTGCAACAAACCGCATGTCGCTACAATGAATACTTTCGGAGATAGAGCCATTTTAAGTTTTCTTCCGAGCATATATAAACCCCCGACAACGTAAGTCTGATCACTTCATCGAAAGACGAGGTAAGCGACGGTCGTCGCTCTGAGCTCCCGATATCGGGTGTTTCAAAGGACTCTATCTTTTGAAGTAGGCAAGCTATCTTCTTACTTCAAAGTTTGTATGATAGAGTTTGATAGTGTTTTTACTACTGATAAAATTTTTTAAAAGTAGTATGAGTAGTAAAATGCGGAATTTTTTAAAAATTCTTAATTTTCAGTTTTTTCAAAGTTTTAACATGTAGACTAAGGTTTTCAAGTATGCTGAGTTCAAACCTGCTATCAGATTTGAAATTTAACTAAGTGTAAGGCAGTTTTGAGGGGTTAGATCCCAGCTACTGATCACTACCTTTGACTCGGCGTTGCTGTTACCACTTTGGGGCAGTGACAATGATGTCTTCAGCTGTAAAGAGCGGGTATCGGGGAAGATCTCTCACTTCCCTAGTGATCAGTACAAGGCCTTCGGGCTGTCGACGGGATCGAGTGCCACTCACTATACTCAAATCTATCATTCTGACTAAGTGTAATGCTTTAGGAATATGACTGTACTACATGATTCAAAACTTATACAAATTTCATTATCTTACAGTTAACAAGAAATCTCAGGCATGGCTAACGATAAGAACCGCAAATTCCATATTAAAATGTGTACCTGTGGGCGAATAAATCGCAGCGCGGACGCCAAGGCTCATGTCAAGAAGGCGGGCACCGACCACATGATTATCCTGAATAGGGTTGCGTGTGTGAAGTGTAGAGTGTTGAAGGGTGATGAGGATGAGGCGCGTTTTTAGAGAGTGCATGCTGACTGTAGTGGAGGTTTGGTGAATGACTTGCGATTCACGCAGTTGATTGTTGAAGAGAGGGAGCGAATGTTGGCGATAGAGCGAGAGGGTAAGGTTGAGAATGTTGTTGAGAATGTTGTTGAGAATGATGAGTTGGCGAGAGCAGTTGCGTCGTTGGAGGCTGAGATTGGGCGAAAGAGAGTGCTTGAGAGTGATGATGAGGATGATATGGATTTAGATAGGGAGCGTGTGAGGAAGTTGAGCTCTTCGTCGTCGGAGGTGTCAAACATTGTCATCACCGACCCCCCGAAGAGCTCATCTTCTCCAAAAGTGAAGAGTGGTGGGATTCGTATGCAGTCGGCGAGGTGGTTAAAGGATGAAGAGAAAAAGCATGTGCCGCAGCAGATGGCGCATGATTTGTTGGTAAATAAGTATGAGAGTTTGAAGAAGGTGAAGGATGAAGTTGTGAAAGAGTTGGATGAGTTGAAAAAGAAGGAACTGAAGTCGATGGAGGTAGCGGATGAGAATATTCGAATGAGGCGTAGTGTGACTGATTTGAAGAATAAGACGCGAGAGTTGGAAGAGAAGAATGATGACTGTCAGAAGAGGGCGAGTGCTGCGGAGAGAAGAATGAGAGATGCAGAAGCGAAGTTTGAGGAGATGATGAAGGAGATGAGTGTGTTGAGAGCGAGAAATGTTGAGTTGGAGAGGACTGTGGCTCGGCGGGGTGATGAGAGGCAGGCGTTTGAGAAGTTGGAGCGCATGAGGGATGAGTGGAATCGTGTGAATGAGGATAGGTTGTTTGAGTTTCACATCCCTATTCGGGATAATCATTTGGACGGCGAAGTACTCGTCAATCAAAATCTGGACGAGTCAATAATTTGCTATAACGGCCATCCGACGAAAAAATGCCTACATGTCAGCCTGAGAATGCGCGGCCATCTCCACAAATTCTCTATTCGGAAGCGCGCGAGACTGCCAAAGGATGGCTAACTTGGTAAGTGAAAAGTAAATAAGATAGTATATCCTATTCTAATACATATCATTTTCATTCCAGATCTTTGCCCGCCTTCACCACCCCATCAATTCACTCCCGAGAACGAACCATCGGCTCTCTTAAGGGCCACCTAGGGGCAAGACATGATAGAACCTCCACGCGGTTTGCCCTGGGTAGTCTTCGGACTGGCGAATACTATCATTAAGTTGAATCTGCTATCAGTCAACTTGAACGTTGCGTCGCGTTAGAGGGGTATATAAACCACTGCCTCTCATTTCATTTCATTTCAATCATGCAGACGCCGAACAGTCAAGTCAGCTCTCAAGTGAAACCCGTAGCTATGTATACCGCAAGGGACATTCGGCAATGGTCAATCTTGTTTAACCTCTCTGCGTCATGTTTGCAAGTTATTGCCTCTGTCTCAACGTAGTATGCATTCGCGTCAGGGCGACATTTAGCCAACTGTCGAAGGTTGCCTAAAACTTTCTGTTGCATACGTTATGAGAACCATGAGTTCTACCTGTCTCTATCAATGAGACGAATTGATGAATGGAATGAAATGGGAGAACACTCACGCGCCACACGCAACATAACACACCTCTTTCTTCCGTAGTCTAACAAGCTCTTTACACATGGATCGCAGTCGATTGCTATCCCTGTATCAGAAGTGTAAGCTATCTTAATTTTATTTGACACTATTTCACTACCATCATCGCCCATATGAAATGTTTTAAGATTTACAAGTTAGACTAAGCGTGCTATTATTTCCAAATGAAAAAGTATACATGGTGAAATCATCCACTTAAGCCCATCCGTAGTCTAACAAGCTCTTTACACATGGATCGCAGTCGATTGCTATCCCTGTATCAGAAGTGTAAGGTATCTTAATTTTATTTGACACTATTTCAACTACCATCATCGCCCATATGAAATGTTTTAAGATTTACAAGTTAGACTAAGCGTGCTACTTTTTCCAAATGAAAAAGTATACATGGTTAAATCATCCACTGAAGCCCCCTTCAAGTAAGTCAGTATGAAAGCAAAGATAATACGAAATAAAAATTTATTATGGCATGTATTTCAAAAGGTCTTCATCGTCAATATCGTCCCAGAGTCTGGCTTCACATAGATAGCAAAAACAGTTCACTTGCTTTAATCGTTCTTCCACTGCGAGCCTCACTTTGTCGATATACTCCCACTCCGCCATAGTTCGTGGCTGGGAGTTAGGGGTGTACCACTCCCATAATTGGTGGAGGAATTTGGTGCTGGTGATCTCCATCACATCGTCAGTATCGTACTGGAGATACTTCCACCTCACGCCTGTTAAGTCGGGACACTCCTTCTCACATACACTCTCTTCGTCGTCCGCTGGTAATGACAACTTTCTGATATTGTCCAGTCGGTACACCTTCTCTAACTTCCCCTTCGTTGGAGCGTTTGGTGCAACGAGCGCCTTTGGTGTTGAGGATGGAGAAGAGAATTTTGTGTTTGGTGTTGTCGGAGGACTTGTCATGTTGACTGTGAATTATAACTTTGAAATGTTTTCTAATTCTTAAGTATCAACAAGCAACCAATCAGAATGAACAGCCAATGAATGATGAATATGAAAGTATATATGTAAAGTGACATTCGTGTCATTTCACTCTGTCTTTGTGACATATAAGTGAAGTGTTCTCTGGCGAATTCTATATTTGAGGCGTACAAGTGAACTGCTCTCTCGTGAAGTCTCTATCTTGTTGAAGTATCAACCTTAAACTGGATTTCGTTGAAATTGTAAGTTGAAAATTTCTTCACTCATCTCCCTCAAACGTGTGGCTAATAGCATCTTCCTCAATTTCAGGCATCAACTTCATCACCAACGCCCTCCCTTCTCGAGGAAAGTTTAGAGTTGTTGAGTCAAAGTAGGTTGTAACAATACACTGAGACTTGAACAGAGATGATAGAATGATTTCTCTTTCAGGTGATGTGAGTTCCAGCTCAGGACTCTCGCGACAAGGCAACGAGTGGGAATGTGCCGACTGCGGACATATGTTTACAAGGAAGCACAGTCTCCTTCGGCACATCAAACAACGTGTGTGTCAACGCAAAGCGGCGTCAATCTCGGGAGGTGAAGTTGATTCTGACGATGACATCTCCTTTCCTTGCGATTTGTGCCCTCTTTCTTTTGATAGTCACTTTCAGTGATCTTCGCGCAGACTTCAACACACGCATGCAAAGGATCACTACACCAACGGTACCTCTACCATCTTCCTCATTAATGTTTCACATAATAATTTAGTACGCGACTACTGCATGGAGTCCAATACTGAAATAGTAGATTTTCCTGAGTTACTCCTTCAAAATTCTAACATTATCGAAGCGCTCTTCAACAATTTAGACAATTTTAGAATGAAGGCGCTCATCTACCTTAAACTAAAATATATTAAGATAGATTTTCAAACGGGTCAAGTGACGGAGAGAATACAGTTTCATGTTCCTTCCTCTTCCGCAACCGAAGTTGTAGACTGCGAGTCTTGGCTAAATTTTCACATTCAATGTTTAAAATCAAATGTAGATAAATTCAATCAACGCGACAGCGCTCTCATTTTTGATGGTGTGGACTCAGCCATATTCAAAATTTCACTATTAGAAAGTCATGCAGCTCGAGGTACATCTAACCTACCAAAAACGTTGTATAATAAGAAAGCTGTCATCAATGTCGATTGTAAATCACAGTGTTTCAAATATGCAGTCCTATCCATCCTTCACTATAATGATATCAACGCGCACCGAGATCGCACCTATAGCTATAGACAGTGGGAGGATGAACTAGACTTTGAAGGTTGTGATAGTAACAACATGAAAATCAAAGATGTAGAAACGTTCGAAAAACATAATAAGATTAAAATTGTCGTTCACGTGTGGGAGAAGGGGTTGAAGGGTGCCCGCTATAATTCACGTTCAACTTGTTATGAACGTGTAGTCAACCTCTTATTAGTAAAACAAGATGATAGCGAGGAATGGCACTACTGTGGTATACCCAAAATCTCTCGCTTGTACACTCACTTGGAGCACTCTAAAAGAGGTGAACATTTTGTATGCGACCGCTGTATCCGCTCCTTTTGGAGTAAAGATAAATTTGAAACTCACTATGAATGGTGCAAGCGAGGTAAATTACAAATGGAACGCATGCCCAAAGATAAAATATTTTCACATAGGGATAATGGTGACGAATTAAGTCCCCTGCGTGTCATTTACGCAGACATAGAATGCTACATTGATGATATCATCCACAAGCCAGCAGCCATATCCTGCTATGAAGTATGGCATGACCACTTTAGGAATAGACAAAACAAAATGCATACTTGGCAAGGTGAAGATTGCATTTCAAAATTTCTAGAATTTCTCGATAAACCTGCTAAATTTCAACAATCATATGATTCCCAATTGCAGCGTAAGTCACTACATATGTCAGATGAAGACAAACAAAAATTTGAAAGTTGGACATCGTGCCCTAAATGTCATAAAACGTTTGATGACGATAAAATTAAGAAAGTGCGTGATCATGATCACATCACTGGTAAATTTAGAAACGCACTCTGCTCCAAATGTAACTTTTCACTTAGGTTGAGACGTCGTGTACTACCCGTCATTTTTCATAACTTTAAGGGCTATGACAGTCATATGCTCATAAAAGGAGGGTTGAGCCAGATGAAATCGTGGCAGTTTAATGTAATAGCGCAAGCGAGAGAAAAATTCATGGCAATGACAGCAAAAGTACCAGTAGATAAAACAAAAGAAAATAAGACAGTCTTCTTCGAAATAAAATTTTTAGATTCATTTCAATTCATGTCAGCGTCACTAGCTTCTCTCGTTCGTAATCTCAAGTTTCTTCCCCATAGTCAAACTTTGAAGAAACACTATCCAAACTTAACGGATGAAATAATCACTCGCAAAGGAGTCTTTCCTTATGCGTATTTTAGCTCAATGTCTAAACTAAATGAAACAACCCTTCCTTCCATTGACAAATTCCAAAACGATTTG
The DNA here is from genome assembly GCA_907163375.1 of Prostheceraeus crozeri. Classification (NCBI taxonomy): domain Eukaryota; kingdom Metazoa; phylum Platyhelminthes; order Polycladida; family Euryleptidae; genus Prostheceraeus; species Prostheceraeus crozeri. Next base: position 89,035 of record CAJQUW010009248.1, read on the forward strand.
ACGGGTGAACATTGTCCAGTAGAAGATTATGAACATGCTCAAGAGGCATGGATAAAATTTGATTGTAAAACTTTTGGCGATTATATGATCGCTTACTTAGAATTAGATGTCATTTTGCTGGTTGATGTCTTTCAGGAATTTCGACGAGTGGCATTAAGAAGACAAATTAGATCCTGTCCACTTTGTCAGTCTACCAGCCATGTCCTTTAAATCAGCCTTTAAAATGACTGGTGAGACCATTCATCTCTTACAAGACCCGGATATGTATAATATATTTGAGCGCGGAATACGCGGTGGTCTCACATTTGTAAATAAACATCATATAAAATCTGAAACAGCAGGTGATGATCATATCCACCTAAAGTACTATGACCAAAATAATTTATATGGCAGTTCACTGTCTAAACCACTACCTCATTCCGAGTTTAGTTGGTTAAATCAAGATGAGCTTGAGTATTACTCCAACCCTTCAAACATACTGAAGATTCCAGATGAAGGTGATTGGGGATATTATTTTGAAGTGGATTTGATTTATCCAAATAGCATTAAAAATAAAACTGCTGATTTCCCACTCGCACCTGAATCTGGTGAAGTGACTGAAGATATGTTTTCACCATTCATGTCACAATTTCATAATAACTTAACAGAGTGTGGACAGCCAAGGTACAAACCATGCCGCAAACTTTTACTCACCCAATATGATAAGAAAAATTATCTCGTACACTTCTGCATACTAAAATTCTATTTAGAAATGGGCATGCTTCTAAAGTCAGTTCACCGCATTATCAAATTTAGACAGAAAGCCTTCCTCAAACCCTACATAGATAGTAACAGTCAAAAAACTGCACTCGCCCAAAATAATTTTGAAAAGGATTTTTATAAATATAAGAATTAGTCTTTTCGGAAAGACCATGGAGGATGTTAGAAAACGTATGAACTACAAACTAGTCGTTGATGAACAAAAATATCACAAATTGACCTCATCATCTCTCTTTTCATTGATAGAGACATCATCGATGAGGATCTTGTAGGTGTTAAAATGATAAAATCAGAAGTTGAGTTGTGCAAACCCATCTATATTGGGCAAGCCGTTTTAGATTATTCCAAGCTTGAAATGTATCAATTTTTCTACAAGATATTAAAACCATGACCTCACGTAAGAGGTTCGCTTGCTGGGTGGTGATACAGATAGTTTCTTTTTAGGAATTACCACTCAAAAAGATTTAAATTTTAATGAAGTAGGCAAGTCATTAGAAAAATATTTCGACACATCTAACTACTATCCCACTCATCCACTCTATTCTATACAGAATAAAGCCAAACTTGGTTGTTTTAAGGATGAAACAGCAGGAAAGGAAATAGATGAAATGATTCTTCTTCGGCCTAAAATGTATTCCATGAAATTAAAAGAATGTGCAGGTAGTATTAAGCGTGCTAAAGGTATATCAAAATCCATTGTTCACAAAATGAAACATCGGTCCTATAAGAAGGCCTATAAAAATAAAACTATAACTTTTGTCAATATGACAATCTTAAAATCTCAAGTTCATACTGTGAAAACGCACACGTTCAAGAAACGAGCGCTTTCAGCATGGGAGGATCAGAGTTGTTGGATAGGACATAACACATCTCTTCCACATGGACATCCTGACACGAACATACCTCCACCCAAAAGAATAAAACTCACGCTACCACATTCAGGAGATGTATTGACATAATCAACTTTAACTCAGTATTTTGATGTTGCTTTTTGTAGATATACATGGTTGTTTTATGTATCGCATGAGATCGTTTCTTCCTTGTGAATATATGCCTACAGTCAGCCCATTCCCCCTTTATCTGTGAAAAGACTTTTTCATATACATATTTTTATTTCAATTAACATATCACAATGGCTTCACTTTGTTTTCCGAAACACTGAAGTTACGAGGGATTTAGTATCTTTCACATGGATGCACTCTTGTAAACCATTGGTAATTTTGATAGCAATAGAGGGTATAGTTTGTTTGACGACGGGATGATAGAAAATAGATTCAAACATCTTCTCAACTATTCCATATGAAGCGTCTTTATCATGAATGAAGTCACGTAAAATGTATTCTTTTTTCTCACCAACAGAAATAGGTAGAATCAAATCACTTTGAATGTAAAGGTGCTGTTCATGTTTATCAAGTGTCATTGGTGTTTCTATACCAATCGTATGCGCAGCAGTAAACACAGTTTGTAGCATTGAAAAACCAAAGAGTTTTTTCAAATTTTTACTCCATTGACATTGAATGTCATCACCCAGTTTCAGAACAACGCGTTGATTTTCAATTGAAAACGAAATGTGGTGTGTCTTTACATCATATTTACTTTTCATCACATGCTTCAACTTCTGTTGTATATAAGGATTTACTACATGAATGAAGCTTTCAACTGTATGATATAGACACGGCATTATATTGATAGCAACTTTAGATTCTTGATAAGACTGGTAAATTTTCTTGATGCGATCACCATAGATGTCAACCCACCATTCATCATTAACTGAATCAGCTTTAGTGTGATATTCATGAGAAGCATACACCACACCGCTTCCAATAATAGGGGTTGGATGTCTTACAAAATGACGCAAGGTTGGAGAGAAATAAACTGTAAGTTTGTCATTATATTTCTGAATAACCAACTTATTTTTGTCCGCCATAATTTTCTCTCCATACTTCTTACCCACAGTCTCATTCCATCGTTTTACTAACTCAATAAGTGATAAAGGTTGAACACCACGCTTTTTCAAAATGATGCGTATTTCGCATTCTACAACATCTTCATCAAATATTTTAAATTTATAATGAAATTTGTTGATTCGATTTGAATAAACTTTTTTAACATTTGCAGTAGCAATTGACGTTAGATGTAGTCCATAGCCAAAACCGAGATGTGGATAGAATTCATTATCCAACCTCAGTGTAAGACCTTTAGTAAAAGAATGAAAGCGAAGGAACTGTCTCCCACTCCAATGATAGATAGTAAACTCATAAGCTTTCTGATTTTTATTCTTCATGATGGAAGTATTACCACTATTGAACGCCTTAATAATTTTCTCATTCCCAAATGGACCATAATAATCTGATTTTATCTGAATCCATTCATAGTTCCACTTTCCATCTGATGTAAAATTGTATGGGAACTGGAATGCATTATTCATCGTTATTCCATCTTGGGTGCGAGGAGTCAATATCATTTCTTCCAAATCATTCACATTCTGAATATTGCTATCATAGCAAATACTAGAAACGCCAACCTCCCATTCACCTTCTAAATGTAGTGGGCGATTTAATTCTACTCGATAGTCTGATGGTTTATTTTTGGGAAATTTATTCATAGAAGCATTACTGGGTAAGTAGATTAGAAACGAGTCCTTATTTTCACTTTCCATATTATTCACATTGGAAAAATATATTAGCATACTTTTGCATTAACTCTTCATTCGGAAATGGAGTGTGATACTTGTCACAGCATCTTTATGAAAAGGAATCAACGCACCAGCATCGTCATAAATTGCAATATCAATTTGTGGGATGTAGTTTGATTTCTGCTTTGTATAATGTACTTTCTTGAAAGTATGCTAAGATAAAATACTGCAGCTTTTTGGCTGGTATGGTATCATTGCTAGCAATGGAGCTTCAACATCTCCCACACGTACATCTTCACCAATATTGGAATATATCTGAAAATAGTTAATACGACGCGATAGCGACATGTCTGCGCTAGCTTTGGTTACAGTACCACTTTTAAAGATATTTTGATCAAAACCCAAAATGTCCATTAGAGTTTTATCCATAATTAGTTCAATACCTTTTCCACTTATAGTGAGAGACAAAACACCTTCTTTTTCAGAAAATGAAATATGTTGCTCATTAATCACTTCATTTAAATAATCTACAACCAGTTTAACCGAAGTAATAATGCGAGGCATCAACACTCTTGTTTCATGTAAGATACCACTGAAAGGCTCTACACACTTTCTGTATAAAGATACGGCCCATTCTGTATCAAATTGATTTGGCCTTTCACATGGTAAAAGTTGCATATCAAATTTTCCATTAACAGCTGCAGAATGATGTCGTAAGAACTGATGAAAATCTTTTGAACAAACTAATACTAGATCATCATCATTTAATTTACTTATTGCAATATGATTAGATGATTTGATATAAGTCAATGTTGCCACTTGTTTACCATCAACTCGAAGGAGATAATTAAATTTCTTCAATAATGTTTCAGGAGTCATGTTTGTCTTTCTTGGCTTAATCACAATCTTCTTCACCAACGTCTTCTCATTTCTTGGAATAAGATCTACATAATAAGCTTCCTCTCGATATATTAACTGTTTATGACCACTTATGTGGTAATTAACATTAAAATTATCATAGCTTGTTAAGGCGCTAGCGAGGTAACCTAAATGATTTCTTAAACTTGGACTTAAACCAACAATCCAATCTTTCTCAACTACATGATGTACATAATTATGATCATCATTGTGCGGAGTAAATTGGACAATATGTTTACACGCTTTATTCAAAAAATCATATATAAACTTTTTACATGATAAGAGATCTTTCTTTGGCCAGTGTGGAATGTATACTCGGCAGCCCTTTTCACATTGGTAAGCAGCTGTGCGTCTCATATTAATAGTCATCACCTCATGATCAAAAGTATAGACACAGTTGCTATAAACAAGTTGAGTGACACCCACTTCCCAATTTCCATTTAGCTGTTGTGTATGATCAATGGGAGTAGAAAAGAGTGCGGCTCGATTACTAGCAAATCTCTTTGTAGCCACATTGCTAAGCAAAATATGATAAAACGACATTTTTATATTGCTGATCTGCGACTTTGCATAACATCATGAAGACTTGGATTTTAGACTCTCTACAATATATCAGAGTTGATCGTGATGGAAACGTACATTTCAAAAATTCTCATGGTCATACATCAAGAGGTATTACATTAACATGGCGACAATTTGTCAACCTCAATGATATCATGAGGGATTTGGAATATTTTGAAACATTAAGATTCATCTCCTTGGGTGATCAAGTTTGGCTTCAACGTCGCAACAATGAAATTCAAATCTGCCATTCTCATTCCGCAAACTGTTTCTCATTTCGCAAATACAATTGGGAGAAGTATAGAAGATACATACATCGCTCCATCATGACATTTATTCGTCGTGAGTTCATCGCCCTACTATGCAAATCTTAATCAGACATGACTACCACACATCATGAGTTGGAAATTAGATTCCCTACAACGTATTGAAACGGATCATGATCGAAACGTCTATTTCAAAGATTCAACTGGAAATGTGAGAAGAGAGTTTGCTTTATCTTATCGTCATTTTCAATCTCTACATCATATCATGAAGGATTGAAATACTTCTATATGAAAAGACATTCACGTATTGGAAATCGCATCTGGCTGCGCGTCAACAAACGGCGAATTCAACTCTATCATTCCCAACTTCATACTAACTTCACATTTCATCAAGGTAGTTGGGAGAAGTATAAAAGGAAGGTACATCGCTCAATTTACTCATTATTTCATCATGAAGCGCCATCGCTACACTATCGTCAACATTCTCCGTCGCTTCAGACTCTACACCAAAATCGATCTCACAACATTACTCCAACACCTTCCAAACAGCAAGTATTACCCGGGCCGACCTCAAATGTTAATGGTGAAGATGAACAATTCACGGAATCTTCAACTCTTCCCAAATGGGACTGTACACATTCTCGGCGCCCTTTCTCATTCATCGGCGCAGTCAATGCGCTTAGAGCTACAAAGACTACTACGTCGGATATGGAAGAGGGAGAGGTGTGTGATGTCGAATCTGACTGTGGACAATATGGTGATCTCTACTCAATTGAGTGACAGTCTATCATTTTTGAAGATTCGTACCAGCAGTTACAATTTGTGTTATGAACCCGAACTTTTTCCTGCAGCTCTCATTAGTTGTTGGTTACCTGTGCATGTGGCAATCTTTCATAATAGTAAAGTGATCATTACTGGACTAAAATCTCATGTACAAGCAAATGTGATCCTAGACTATCTCATCGAGTATGTACGCACCCAGCGGATTGTAAAATAAAAAACAATTTTTCCAACATGATGTTTTTATTTCAAATCATGATAGAACTTACAAATCATTTTTTTATTAGAGGATGGATTACATGAAAAGTTTTGAATAACAGATACAAATCGAGATACATGTAAACGTTTTAAGATGAAGTACAGTACAAAAGCACCACACGTTGATGAAAGTGGATGTTGTAGTATGCGTTCATTTCGCTGATATTGACGCGTATGTTTTCTCAACCACTGCTGTGTTGGTATATTTGGAGGTTGAGCAAGAGAGTCAAATAGTTCACCACGTCGGTCTTCTCCAATAAAGATCGCTTTCCAATGCTCACCGCCTAAATTCTTCGAATGAGTGTTTAGCACAATAAAGATGGGATAGTGATTTACTGCAGGTGGTAAGGTATCGAGTGAATAGACATTATCGAAAGCTTTCAACGTCGCTTCGTCTGCATTACGCTGCACTTTAGTCTTAATATCGTCAGCAGTCAACCAACTCATTAACGATTATACTGAAGAATCACGTCACGATACTTTGTAATTTCAATATTTGAATCGAAGACTGCATAAATTAATACATTGATCGTCTCAGGTAGTGTTCTTTTGAACGTCAAATCCAAACGAATATTATGAGGCACGTTCGCTTGACGATAGGGGCCACTAATGTCGCTGTCAGCAGTCAAATCAAATGCATAAATAGTATATCCACTCTTAAACTCTTTCATAGTGAGTCCGTTGGTATCATCCGTATTGTAAAAGCCAAAGACATCCATAAAATCAACATAACTGCGCATAAATTGATCCGCAGCAAAATCTGGTTTGTAGGGTGGACCAGGATGACTCACACCATTTACACGTAAAGCAATTTCACTTAACTGATTGTGTTTAAAATTGAAAGGATTCTTCTTTATTTTACCATTAAATGCATCATTTTCAACCATTGCCACCATGAGGGGCTTCGGTGCTTCCGATGGAAAGAGGGCATCTTTCATGAAACTCTTTTGATCTTTAGGAATTGTAAAGGTGAGAAGCTTTGTATGCTGAACGGTAAATGGCATTTTGGCGGTTAAGACCTTCAGCATGTCCTCTAATGACACTTGGATTCGGTACTACTCGACGAATGTAAAGTGCAATATCTTCCACATGAATTCTAAAATTGTCAACTTTAGCAAATGCATTCAGCGCAAATTCAGACTTATTCAATGTCAGCTTGAGTCGCATGCTGGTATTACAGAGTAAAAACTTTGACTGTCTAAAGAAGTCTAAATTCAGCGGACCATATAGCTGACATACTCTACTATCTTTAATCATAGCAGATCACTTTACAAAGCCACTGTTTGTTTCAACATCAAATTTTCCTGCTTCATCTGTGTACCATCCCATGGCTTCCATATGACTTTTTTGTGCTGCTGGATGAAACTGTGATACATGATTGAAATATGATTTATAGGGATAATCGCCTTGACCACCTTCCACCTGCTGCTCTCCAATCGTTAGAGAAACATCACGAAGTTATGTAGTCAATGGTAAATTGTTCAGTCCAACTTTATGTGTATCGTCAATAGCAGTTCCATCTGCTTGCTGAATTCTAAACCTCAAATCAACCATCGCATAACTCAAATCTATGTAGTCATCACTACCACCAGAAATAACAAATTCAATGGGGCCAGCATTCTCAGCTGTTCGAGGATGATAATCTACAATACTTGAACTAAGAATATCTGTCTGTATGGCTTGTTGATCAAACAAACAAAAACCGGAAGTTTTACACTCTATGATTAGAAGTTATGGCAGCGTCGTCGTTTAGCGCCTGATGAATGATTAGAGCCTCTGCGACGTTTGCGTGAATGCCTTTTGACTGAAGATCGTACCTTACCAGCTCCGCGATGTTTCCTCCTTCCTTTTTTCATTCGTTTAGGTGATTTCTTTCCTTGAGTAACACCAGCAAAGGTCTGCTTCAATGTTTTTAAACCACGTTCCTTCCCACGATTCAACAAACTGCTCTTAAAACTTCTACCTCTGGAAAGATCACTAGCAACATCACCAGCAAAGCCAACGGCATTACTTAAATCATTTCGTTTTAAAGATCTACCGACATTGGATATGAGAGGTGCTACAACAGATTTCAGTGCACCAAGTATGCTACCTCCACGTTGGCGGCGAGCGCCGTTGTAAATTTGTCCTCCACCACTTACCTAGGAGGGTCGTGAATAAAATGAGGCAGTTGGATTCATAGCTCAAACCCTAAACATTGTTAGTTACAACTTTGCATGAATCACTGTCGATCACTTAGATGAAAGATGGCGGCACGACGCATCCAAGAGTTCATACTTGAAGGATAACCAGTCCATTTAACAAGACACCATTCTTCACCTTGCCTTTTTTTACATCGAATGATTTTCTCTACCAAATATGTTTCACTTTCAGTGACTACCTCAATCTCATCGCGGTAAAAGCTACCCTCAATTTCTTCATTATCGTAATCTTTCAACTTGTAGGTGGTCGGAGAGTCTTTTTGATTAATCCTTGATACTGTAAATACCTCCTCTGTCCAATTCGGAAGGTACCCTTTAGCAAAAACACTTTTCACTTTTGAGATACGAACTTTATCACCAATTTTCACATCACTTTTCACATGAGTGCGTTTACGTTGGAATGATTCGCGCACTTTATCTACATTGTCAGCATTTACATCTACTGGTCTGAGTCCAATAGAACGATGGATAGAGTGATTGTAGGCATGGAGTGTATCTTGTAGAACCTTTGTCCAATTTTGTGTCAAGTTGGCAGTAAAATGTCGCCACAAGCGATTTTTTAATGTGCGATTAAAACGTTCAACGAGTGCAGCTTTATAAGCACTCTTTACACTAAACAACTCAATGTCATGCCTCTCAAATAATCTTGTCACATGCTGATTTTCAAACTCTTTCCCTTGATCACTCTGAATTCTTTTTAGAATGCGACCTTCTCGAAAAATTGTTTTGAATGCTTTTGCTACTCCTTTCCCTTCTTTAGTTTTTAAAGGTTGAGCCCACGCATAACGCGAGAAAATATCAATGACGGTTAAAATAAAATTATTGCCCGAGTTATGTTTTGAAATGGAGGCAACATCACACAAATCTGCTTGCCACTGTTCATCGATGTCATGAACAATATAATGTCGGGTGCGGTACTTCTTTTTCGCTTGTTTGTGGAGTGTATAGGTAGCCTGACCCTTTAACCATCGTTTCACTTGTGATTGTGGAAGACCACTCGCTTTTGATAATTTCTTGATAGATGCAAATCCTGCCGGATGTTTTACATCATAATAGATTGACTTCAAACGTTCAGTCGATGACGACTGACTCTTTTTTCTCCTTCTCATCTTTTTGTTTTCTTGCCTTTCTACATTTACAACAACTGCAGCATTTAGCTTTAGCGGTTTTGCGATCGTGTTCACATTGCTTAGGGGTTTCATTGTGAGAGCTGGCGCAGCAAGTGCAAGTGACAACGACATTCACCTCTGGCGGCTCATTACATGGGAAGCAACACATCTTCTTCATATTAATAGTCTGAGAACATGTATTTCCTGGGAGGAGCTGTTTTACGTTTTCCTTTTACTAGTTTTAGTGGTGGTGTAGATCTACGTCGAGTTCTTCCTCTTGTTTGCTTAGTGAGTGTGGGAGGGGATGTAGCAGGTGACGTCTTAAACCAATTTGTTGGCATTTTCATCGTCTGAAGCATTGGAGCAGTAGCCACTGTTGAATCAAGTTCTTTCAATGTCTCATTATTCAAAGCAAATTTTGGCACATTATGCTTTTTCAATAGTTTAAGAAAGTATGACCAACCAGGTAGAACATAGCCCTGACGGCGCTTTCTACGTGTCGCATACTGAATCAAGTCTTCATAACGTGAAGCATCAATCACTTTATTTTCATCTGTAATGATTTCTCCTCTATCATTTACATTGAGATGGGGTTCAATACTGTTGAAAAGAGATATGGCATGTGCGCGAGATGCTAAAGGTGTAGCAGTCGATACAGAGTCACGCATCTTATTTTTCAAGTTTTTCAATTGCTCAACAGTTTCCGATTGTAATAATACAGCACGATGTGGATCTTTGATGTGAACATTTTGCTGATAATCTATTTCTTTCCTATACATTTGATTTGCAAGAGGTTGCTTTACTTGCTGCATGGCAGTCAATTGTACATATTCATCCTGAGGAATAACAATCATGCGAGAATAAGAACTCATAGTTTGTAGATAATCATGGGAGTTTTCAAAATATCACTTCGAAATCTAAATTCTTCCGGACACTCTTGCGTAAAGTAAATGAATAAGTAACCGTATGGTTTTTCAGTAGCTGCTTGGAAAATTTCAATTAAGGCTTTTGATCCTCTGGGTGCAACTTGTCGCGCTAAAATTTCAAATTGACTTTTATCTCGCGGATTCTTGAAAATAGCATAATAGTGTGTATTCAGGTTTCGTGTACGAGCTTCTTTTCCATCAGGAAACAAATTTTGTGTGATATAGATGATAAAGCACCTTTTATGATGTGCCGCGCGAGTGAACATATCTGCAACATCTTTTGAATTCTTACTTTCTTTTAAAAAATCATCCAATACAACAACATCATTAGACTGAAGTTTATCCACTGCAATAATTCCTTCATGTCGAATAAAGTTACGATTTTGTAATTCCTGAAACAGCGACGGTTGATAGATACCATAACACCAAATCACTCGATTGATAGGTTCCTTAAACAACTCCCTTCTTTTATCCAATAAATTCAGCGTGAAAACAGTTTTACCTGCATGAGATGGACCTGATACAGTCAGAACTTTATCACATTGAAGTCTGAAATCCATTTTAATACCTTGAGATTCAACATTTGTATAATTAACGCTTAGAGCCAAAGATATTACCCAATAGGTTGCCCACGACAGGAGCTAACATTGGAAGTATTGCTGAAAGGAAACCGCCCTTTTGTGTTAGAGTTATCCTCTTTCATTGAAGTGGGACTTTAGGATTGGAGATGAAACGCAATTTTGTGGCATATCGCTTAAGTAACTTTAGTTGTTTTGGCGCTAATTTCTTCGTCCTCAACTTTCTGACATGAGAAATAATTTCACGAATGAATTTATCGTTGGCATATCGTATAGCATTGTATCGCTGATTTGCTTTCATTCGTCGGAGAGCTTGAATGGCTGAAGAAAACTTTGAAGACTTTTGACTTTTACGTTTCGCCATTTTACGTTTCGCCATTTTCCGTGTTAGTCTTTGCTAAAACCTATCTTTACCACATTTGCATAGGTACTAACTATTGCGACATAAGTGACACTCGAAATGAGCAACATCACAGTGGTTAAATTTGCAAAGTTGAATGCATCTACGTATGAAACAGCGTTGACAAAAGCGTGCTTACATCTCTTGAAGATGCGCTTTTCATTTCCATCCTTTCGCTTACATACATCACAACACATAGTTTCACCGTTACTGATGTCTATAGCAAGTCTTTTTGAAGATATGAATTTGCTAGCCTTTTCTAAATAATAGACGCATGTACAGAAGGAATATACTTCGAGAGTGAGCAGACATAGCTGGAAAACCAGTTGTGCTACAATCAAGTACCACTGCATTTTCAATTTTTCTTTATGGAAAGTTGAATGTGAATATCTGAAATCGCTTCAATCACTAGACTGCTACCATGATGGTTAAATGCGTTAAGACGTTCAGCAATTTTTATCATATGTCTTTTAAAAAATTCTTCGGGGTGATCTACCACTTCCATTGAATAAGAAGCAAAATGGAAAGAGCGACTTTCCACCTCTTCCTTTCCAAAATGACTAAACTTAATTTTCACAACTAATCGCGCCATGACAATGCTATCAGAGAATGCATTCATTAACTCTAGAAATAGAGTGCTAGCATCATCGACCACTGCTTCGATGTCGGTCTCATCTTTATGAAAATTTATCACATAATCTTGAACAGCTCCTTTTAAACTTTGCCTATGAAAATGTAATGTTCCGCAGTCGTTTGTGAAAGACATGATCGCCCTTTATCTAACCCATCCATTGCATGAAAACAACTCTTCTCATTGCAACATTCATTGAATTACGGTAACAAGCATGCATTATAAATCAATGGTTTGAAAGAGATAAAATAGATACAGCTGGTAACTATCATACAGCGAGCAATGATAACCATACAGGACTTTGGCAGTGCTGAGGTAAGTTGGAAAGAAGCATTGGTTATGAACGTAGCTACTACAACGAACAGACAAAATAGGAACAGATAAATCCTTAAAACGTTTCGTGACTTCATGATAATGTTGATTCACTCTACTATCCCAAGGTGGGAGCGAAATATCATCAATGATTAGATTGGGAAATACTTTCCTCTCCTTACCAGGATTATTACAAAAGATGCGTATAACATTGAAAGCAGCTAACCATCGTTTAAAGTCAATAAGAAGAGCACTCTCACAAGAAAAGCCATAGTCTTGCAAATATTTCAGATTAAGTCCATGAATGTGTTTTCTCACCCATTGATCAACATTGGGATTGCAGTTGGCATGTTGATGATAGACACTAACAATCTGATATGTCCAATTGTTCATAGCAATAGCACTGAGCTCCTGTACAGGTTCACCCTCACAATCCATAAAAATGATGATAGAAGCCTAAAACGGAAATTTACACATCTAAGGAAACGTTCTATAACATATTACAAAATGAAGAATTACATCGATGCTTTTCACGACAACATACACAAATGATATGATGGCAACGAAGAAGTAAAATGTATCTAATAAGACCACGTCTACGACACTCAAAGCACATAAGCGAATTGTCATAGGGTAGAGTTAGGAAAGGACTAGTAATTCTCCTTCTTTGATTTGCGTTTTGATGCAGCATTCTTGTCCGACTTGCGCTTCGTACCACTGCTGTTAAGGATTTGATCAATTATGTCGTCCACGTTGGGTGGTTTTGGAATATATAGGATGGATTCCATATGCATGGAGAATGAGGCTATTTTATTATCCTTGTGACGACCATAATATAGCCCATTCACTTTGAAAAGGATATCCCAAGTACCTTCTCCGAGCTCGTCGCATGTGATGGGTGTTGAATGATCTCCCTCCTTCTTATAGTAAGTGCACCAATGTGATACCGGTAGGCAAATGTGATTACCATCCCAAATCTTTCTATAGGGAGTATCCTTGTCATCTGTCGCCTTCCACTCTTGAGCAAGAGGAGTAGGAATGTCCATATTTAATGTCACGTACTCCTCAATAATATCAAGTTGGTGGCGAATGTACGGACTCACGGGGATCAGTATGTAGTCTCCATACTGATTATGCATTATCTTGACATCCGTGGAAGGGAGCATTCCCGTTTGGAGTACTACGCCATGATCGTCATAACGCAAGACTTGTTCAAATTTACGCTGTAGCGGTGTAGGATTATGTACCTTGGTTGTTTCTTCCACTGGCCTCAGTTGTAGATGATCTGATCGTAGCGAACCTTGTAACGTTTGACCGCCATTTTGTCCTACTAGTGCAGCAGATGGAGTAGATGCCTAAAAATGAAAAAGACTGTATTAAGTTTACGTTCAAGGGAGGAGAGGGAGGAAAGTAGCGACTTACCATTTTAGTTGGATAATAGAATAGAGAGAGAGAGAAAATGTGCGTCCGTCACTCGTGCGATTCAACGATGGAATGATTCTCACTGTCGAAGGTTCGCTATTTATATAGAAATGCTTGATTCTCATTGGATGATGATCCTCATTGGACAATAACATCAAGCTGATTCCAAATCTGGCCTCCGTTTACCAATCCGAGCCTTCATTCGCCCGCTGGAGCTGTTTCTTGGGAAATTCTAACTCTGTCGTTTTTCGTCAATCTCCCAAAATCTTAAATGGCGTCTCACATCTAAACGAAGACAGATATGAACAAGGCGTTTCTTTCACAGAATTTGTCTCACTCTTAGCTTTCAAACGAGCTATTGCACGACAAAATCTGTCCACTAGAGGCCAAGAGCGAAGCTAGCTCTCCCGAGGGGGGGGAGGTCAGTGAAATTTGATGAAAAATGTTTTGGTGAAGGTCCCAGGTCGAAATGCGACACTTTGGAAAAATTTCAAAATTTTACCCATACAAAGCCACTCTGACACTTAGGATTTTTTCAGGTGAGCTCCGACCTAAAATCTTGTAACAGCTCTAACTTTTGAACGGCTGGTCCGATTGACTCGCGGCAAAAATGGCGTCGAGCAGTTTTTCCTCCTCTTTCAAACGAGTAGCTGTAAGACAAAATCCGTTCACTAGAACCAAAGTTAGAAGATTGCTGTCGGGGGGGGGTCCGTGAAATTTGATGAAAAATGTTTTGGTGAAGGTCCCAGGTCGAAATGACACACTTTGGAAAAATTTCAAAATTTTACCTATACAAAGCCACTCTGACACTTAGGATTTTTTCAGGTGAGCTACAACAGTCCACCCTCCCAACCTGGCCGGCACACCACGCCAACCTGGCCGGCACACCACGCCAACCTGGACAGCACATCACCGCGCGCTATACGACGGCCGGCCAGAGGGGGGGACGTCAGCGAACCTTTCGGACTCACTTGGCCGGCACACCACGACACTCTGCCATTCCAGAGGGGGGGACGTCAGCGACGGCGGCCATCTTGCGCGGTCCAGAAGTGGAGTTTTACTTACTACTTACTCAGCCCAGAATTATGATTGTAAAGTACCTGACTATAAAGCGAAACACATCTAGATTTGGTGAGCCTCTTTATGTCTGCAAACACAAACATTTTGAGCAACTTTATCCACATTCTTACATACATTGTCGATCAAAAGCATGATAATAGCACACGCACATCATAGGAAATGACCTGAAGACATTCCATGTAAAAATTAAGCCTCTGGGTTTAGTACTTTTCGTTTAATCAAAGAAAACAAAGAAAACTTCCTTTTAACCAAAAACTTCAATCTCCGTCTATAGTATTAGCAGGTGGTTTTTCTTTGATCCTGTCTTACAAGAAGAGGAACTCACTAGAACTCAGCAGACGTGTCGATTCGTAATAGGCATGCTGTGTACATCATTCTGTGGAAGTCTTATTCTCGGCCTCTTTCTCTGGAGAAACTCGTTCTGGCTGTCGGACTAAATTGTCTTCCCTTGATCGGCATGGATAGCCGGTTTCAGTGATTGAACATTTTGTCCAATCGAATCGCACAATCAGACTTATCTTTTATGTGTTATCAAATCCATTTTCACGAATGAAAGCATGTACCTACATTGGATTTAGTACATTTTATTTCTCGCCAATTTACCTGATTCATTCAAACAATCGCAATGATAAAATGCCTTTCACATAAATTGCAAAATCCATGTAAGAAAATGTTTTCCAGATGAAATTGTATCCGTGTTTAGCCTTCCTTTGGTTGTCGGCTCACCTCGTGACCTTTATATTCTCACCGTCTACAAATTAGAAATACATTCCTCAGCTTTTCATCAACAATATTTTCCAAGCAATTATTAGAAGGATATTATTTCCTTATTCCTTGAAAAACTTTTCATTTCCTTAAGTGTCAATCGTCAAAAGTAAAACATAGCAAATTGATAACTGTCTGCGCTTTAACGCAAGCTTTCTCATAGTCAATTTTTCAGTAATAATTTCTTTGCAGGATGACACCTAATTACCTGCAGAATGAGCATCTCACTTTTCCAGATAATGAAAGCCGCAAACAGAAACAAGCTTATAAATTACTGGTAGATTAAAAACAATTTTTCGCAGATATTTACTGTCCAAACTGAATTTAAGAGATCCCAGGTGCATTCACCTCAGTCTAATAACCATATAACTCCGACATCATTTATAGACCGATTGATTCTTTTGCTTTGCTGTCCTGTAGTGCCGATTCTATCTTGATAGATACATGATTTTATGAAGATTTCAGAGGATTCAAATGTAAGCCAATCATAATTCTGCATCTCTTCAATGCCGTAGATTGTGTTTAAAAAGGTTTCCACACATGTAGTGACGAGATAGTTGGACATCTAATTGAAAGAATTATTTGACGCACGATTTTATCCCTCATGGGGTCGGATGACCATTGTCTGGCCGCATATGTCAACATACCTACCTTGTAAACCGTGGCTACCAAACAAATGAAATTCTTGTTACTAAATAGCTTATTTCCTCCCAACTGCACTGTAAATCGCTCAATACCAATCACATACGAAGGATGCATACCAAGATATTTTTTTGGTATATTTCTGTATGATCTTGGTATATATTTGTATGCTTTTCGCATGTTATTTCAAGTGTGGTATGCTTTACATACTAAAGCCATACCAGCACAATGTTAAAAGGAAGCATCAATCATGTCCAAAGTATGTTGATTTAAGGCTTTTTGTCAATAAAGATCACACTAATGCTACTACTGCTTTGTAAGTAGTGAGATAATGACATTTTATAGTCAAACTAACAATACTGAATTCGATTTTAATACATGTAAGTCCGAGGCATTTCATAAATAATCAATAAGTATTTGACCATCAACAATTATGCATTATGTAATTTTGGAACTAAGCATATTATCAATCCAAAATAAAGACACATTATAATTCATGAACGCAAAAATAGTTATGTTTGAGATATATAAGTCAACATGGTTGCTGAAAAGTTATCGTTTTATTGAAATGATGTTAATCAATTTAGTTCATGGAAATGAGCTAATTATAGGTCTTGTGAATGCTATAAGACAAGTTGCAAAGATGACATGCGGCTTTAATTCCACAACAAATCTAACTTAGTAAAATACCACACTTTCACAAAGAAATATTCACGGCTGGTATTACTGGAAAAAAGTTATTTGTAAGTAGTATGTAGCATAACATATTTTTTGCCATATGACATAAAGCTATTCATACGAAACACATACCAATTTGCATCGGGTCTCGTATATAAAACATACCAAGAATTTGTATTTCAACGTAAAACAGCCAATCACAGTTAGCATAGTTCGTATCGTTTACATACCAATCACATACGAAAGTAAATGGCCATTCGTATGAAAAACATACCAGATTTCTTTATATATACCAGAATCTCGTATCAAATGTTGGTTTCAAATTGCATGTAAACTTGGTATGTGTTTGTATGTAATTTTCGTATCCAGCGATTTACAGTGTGGCAACGTGGTCACTGTACAGCCCTGAACAGAGTGCCTACCAGATGCGGCTTTTTCTTATAATCGCACAGATAGGTGAAATAGGCATTTTACCTTTTACTGCGTTATAAAATGGAGCTTAAAATAATGAATTCGATTCTATTACAATAAGTCAAAGATTTTCTATATATATTCACAGAGGTAAAAAATATGTATTAACCGTTCACAGGTCGATGTCAAAAACAGCATTAATCCATTTGGCGACAGTGTAACGCTTTCATTACATGAATTTTCGGATTCTGGCGTCTTCTACAGGTTATGACATGTGGTACAATATTTTGATTGTCATACATGATTTATCGCATATTTTTAGGTAAACGATCGCCAATTCAAAAGTTAGGACTGAATGTTGCTTACATTTTATCACGAAATATATGAAGAAAAACTGGGCATAAAATCTGCTTCATACTGTATCACAGTGTATGAACTTTCACATGTAATTTACCATAAAGGAGATTTGCGTGATCTAATTATTCATAAAATTACGAAAATTGCAATCAATACTTCCTCTGATATTCATTCATGACTTGGCATGTCATTTTTTTAAACACTTTGCGTTTTAGTTGCACCGGCGTAATCTGATATAGAAATTTCAAACACGAGAAAAATGTAAATGAAGCAAACGGTGGTGAGCACTGTCAATTTTCTTCAAAACTAATACTCGTTGAATAATGAAAATGAACAATTTCATTACAATATTAGATTCATGGTGTGTTCATAGTGTGTGTGTAATACTTGTTGTTATTTTTAGACTATGGCTTTTCCTTAGCTACCTGAAGACAATGGCCAAGCAGTTGCGAACTTTGGATCAAGCAGTTACTGAAATATTGAATAATGCCACAAAACTACCAGAAGCAAATGCTCTATCAGAGCTATGAGACGATGGTGAGTCGATGATGAGTATATAAACGATGTCTCAGAGGTCAGTGATATCTCAGGACAGTGTGAGATTCCAACGAAGGATGACTAGGATGATCATTTCAGTGAACAAAAGAAGCAGATAAGCCAATGAAATGGCAAATGTCTGTTATTATCATCTTTGAAATTGGATGAACATTCTCTGGGTACATTCCAAGTCAAGAATCCTCATGAGATACTTGATGCATATGCTGATGGTCTTATCGATCTCTTAGTAACAGAAACTTGGGCAAATGTTAGGCCTACATAAAGCTGAACAATCTGAAATGCCTTCATTTCATGGTGCTCTTTATTTGAGTGGATATTTCGAATTGCCGAGGTGTCTCCAACTTTAACGTGACTGGAGTCGACACAGTTCTCGACAGGAATTTCGAAATGTAAAAACATATTTTCATTTCAACGATAACGATGCAACTCAACGTAGCAAAGTGCGTCAAGGTAACAAACTTTAAAAATAACAAGCTAATGACTAGTTAATTTTCAATAGGTACAAAGTAGGCTATGATTTAAAAGAAAAGTTTTATATCCTAAAATGTGTAAAAATTTTAAAAATGCTTACTAGAAGGACAAACAATGCTTCTCTTCTCCTCATGTGTATGTTCAAAATTATGTTTATCACTTATATATTGAAAAGATCCTATTTAACAGTCTGCCCATTCAGATGATAAGAGGACAGGTCTGTTTCCAATCAAAATATCAGATCTAGCTAATAACGCAGCGGGATTACGCTATCTAAAATCTACCAGGTGTGTAAGAGAATTAATATTAGTTCCTTAAGCTAAAACGTGAAATAGAATTGTACAAAATAAGCATACAAATTATTTGACTATTTTTAATGAGGTCATCAACAGTAACTTCTTCAGGACGATCGCGTTTCGACCGCTTAATCCTGGACGCTCAAACCCGACCAAGCGCGGTCCTGTACATTTAAGATGCACAGCCTCAAAAATTAAATTTATAATAGAGAAAGATTAGCATCTATCAAAAAAAATAGAGTCACTATTGACTGAAATGTACCTCAGGCATTTGAAAGAAGGACAGAGTCCAGCCAGTAGAGGTCAAGAGGCGGGGACATAATCCACCTTCAACTCAGGACGTGCTGCAAAAACAATTGAAGCAAATTCATAGCAAACAGCAGACATCAACGACAAGCTGTGTAAGAAGGCCTTTGATTGAATTTGCTAATTTCGCAGTGCATACTCCACGACGGTTGTGTCTGGAAAGCGCTCTTAACGCTATTAGTAATTTTTCGACGTTTGGTGTGTGATTAAGTGATTCATTCTTGTGGATTTATACATCATCATCTTCGTCGTAGCGTTCTACGTTGTTTGGTCTCATTCGTTGGTCAATTGGAGATCTGTGTTTCGTGACAATTGAGGATTTAGCCCTTTAGTGTTATTCCATGCACAGTTCCGTGTTCGGAAATTGGGTCAGTTGTATCACGCCACCGCGTCTGTCTTGTCACATTCCGAAGACCAATAATTCAACTCAAGCCGTTGATCTTGTCTTTGGCTGCTGTGGTCTAGTGGTAGCGTGTCTGGCAGACACTTCAAAGTTTTGGGTTCAAATCTAGTTGTGAACGAAATATCAAGTGGTTGGTATGGCTGAGAATGTCTCCTTTTTAGAATTCCGTCGAAAGTCTGCTACGCAGATTCACAAGCTTTCAAAGAGTCAGTTGTTGATGACCTTGAAAGATACTGTTTCACATGTGGATGATCAAGAAAGTCCTGCAAGCAATTCTATCACCGCCTTTGATGAGGCGAAATTGAAAGGTATTGTCCAGGAGGCTGTAAATGATATCAAACAGCAACTACCGATTGAAAGCAAATGAATGATAGAAGACATGGAAAATAAAGTGAATCATAAAATTACTGACCTTACTAGTGTCATGTGCGAATTGAAAGACAATATCCCTCGGTATGTGCTCAACGAGTTGGATGACAGAGATTCTCGAAAGAACAATCTAATTGTCTTTGGGATTCCAGAACCTAGTAATGTTGATCATAAAGAGTGTGACGAAGCTTCTTTCTCCGGAATAGTATCAACAATGGGTATTCACGATGATATCAAGATAAAGCGCTTTTTCCGATTTGGTGTTAAAGGTCATAAGCCACGACCTCTGAAGGTCATATTACACTCAACATATGATAAATGGCGCATCATCAGAAACGCCAGAAACCTGAGAATGGTGGATCAATATAAGCAGATCTACTTAAAACCCGATCAAACACCTTACCAGATCAGTCAAGAGAAAACACTTCGAAACGAACTCAAGATCAGACGTGAACACGGCGAGGAAGTAGTCCTGAAACAGGGGGAAATAACAAAAGCTCCATCAAGGCGTGATTGACTAATTCCTCCTAGTATTTTATTGATAAATGCTCATTCCATAGCTAGTATTGGCAAAATAGACGAGTTAAGACTTTCATGTGCTAACTTGAAACCTGATATCGTGATCGTCACCGAGAGTTGGCTGAAAGACTATCATGATGATATTGTGTTTAATATTGATGGATACAGACTACTACGCAGTGATCGCCCGGATCATCATGGTGGCGGTGTGGCTACATGGATGAATCATACTATGAACATTATAATCATCATACTATATGAACAGGTCTCGTAAGCAGGTCATTGAATGAATGGTATAGTGAAGCTGTTGTTGGCCCACCCTTATCAAGTACAAGACATGTTTGCAGTGTACTTGGGTGTGTGATGATTCGCTAGAGATTGTTAAATCAGAATTTTTCCATTTGAATGAGTGGTGCACTATGAATGGTTTTACACTGAATGTGAATAAGACAAAAGGAATGGAGATTTCAAAGAGACACAACAGTATTGACTATATTTTTCCTTTTGATATTGTACGAAAACTGAAGATCCTAGGAGTGTGGTGGTCTGACGATTTGAAATGGAAAACTCATTTCCAAGATGTTGAATCTCGCTGTTCCCGACGCTTGTACGTACTGAAAGTTTTAAGAAGACAGTTAAATCACAATGAGTTATGGGCAGTGTCTGTTGGAGTTATTGAATGTTTGATCTTTGTATGCATATCCGTTGTTCGGTATTTTGAGTCATGATCGTTATGTTATCATAAAGAGATTATTTAAACGTGCCAAAAGAATGGTATGTTTTAGTGATTGTCCATGCAAGAACACTTTTAACAATTTTCTGAAGCGACGTAAGAAGTTCTTTTTGGACTTTTACAAGAGTTGTCACAATCCGTCCCACCCAATACATGGAATAACAACGCATGAACGAAATGGTCGTATTGCAGTTGCATATTGTCGTACAACAAGACGCCAGAATTCCTTTGCTATTTTGACAACAAAAGAGTCACTAATAACTTTGTTGACTTATTTTGACTTATGTACAAGTAATTGTGAATTGTGTTTTTGATTATCATTTGATAAATATATATTTTTTCTCTCTCTCTCTCTCTCTCTCAATTCATATTTTCGACAGATGCCTCTGAAATGTGATGGATTGCTTTTATGATGAAGCTATGACTCATTTCTTCGGCAGGAATCGTTTGGAACAATTCATAAGTACGTTCTAAGAAAGCCTTATTGTTATGAAGTGGGAGTAGTAAGCAAGTGACAAACACTCGACCGGCGCCCCCCCCTCTGGAACGGCAGAGTGTCGTGGTGTGCCGGCCAGGTTGGTTCACGTTCACGAAATGTTCGCTGACTCCCCCCCCTCTGGAACGGCAGAGTGTCGTGGTGTGCCGGCCAGGTTGGTTCACGTTCATGAAATGTTCGCTGACTCCCCCCCTTCTGGAACGACAGAGTGTCGTGGTGGACTTGGGCGACCGCCAGGATTAGTCTTGAGGCTATAGTGTGTGATGTTTTTCGTGCAATCTGCTGAATGTTGGGTTGTAAAATGGGTTGTTTCGAGTGGAAGGAGTGGTCGGATGAGAAAACGGAGGCCAGATTCGGATTCAGCGTGAAATTCTGCATCCGTATGGTGAATTTGAACGCCATCGGAGAGAAAAATTTTCGCTGACGTCCCCCCCCTCTGGACAGCTCGCTTCGATTTTGGCTTCCAGTGGACGGATTTTGTCGTGCCATAGCTCGTTTGAAAGCTAAGAGTGAGACAAATTCACTGAAAAAATCGGCTTGTTCCTATCTGTCTTCGTTTAGATGTGAGACGCCATTTAAGATTTTGGCACATTGGCGAAAAACGACAGAGTTAGAATTTGGGACGTTTTGGGCTGTAGCTTCAAAACGAAGCATCGGATTGGAAAACGGATTTCAGATTTGGAATCAGCGTGAAATTCTCTATCTGTATGGTGAGTTTCAAGTCAATCGGTAAGAAAAAATTTCGCTGACGTCCCCCCCCCGGCACCGATCTTCCAACTTTGGTTCTAGAGATCGTAGAAAGTCGTGCAATAGCTCGTTTGAAAGCTAAGAGTGAGAAAAATTCACTGAAAGAATCGGCTTGTTCCTATCTGTCTTCGTTTAGATGTGAGACGCCATTTAAGATTTTGAGAGATTGACGAAAAACGATAGAGTTAGAATTTGGGACGTTTTGGGCTCTAGCTTCAAAACGAAGCATGGGATTGGTAAACGGAGACCAGATTTGGAATCAGCTTGATGTTATTGTCCAATGAGGATCATCATCCAATGAGAATCAAGCATTTCTTTATAAATAGCGAGCCTTCCACAGTGAGAATCATTCCATCGTTGAATGATACGAGTGACGGACGCACATTTTCTCTCTCTCTAGTTCCTTGTTCTATTATCCAACTAAAATGGTAAGTCGCTACTTTCCTCCCTCTCCTCCCTTGAACGTAAACTTAATACAATCTTTTTTCATTTTCAGGCATCTACTCCATCTGCTGCACTAGTAGGACAAAATGGCGGTCAAACGTTACAAGGTTCGCTACGGTCAGATCATCTACAACTGAGGCCAGTGGAAGAAACAACCAAGGTACATAATCCTACACCGCTACAGCGTAAATTTAAACAAGTCTTGCGTTATGACGATCATAGCGTAGTACTCCAAACGGGAATGCTCCCTTCCACGGATGTCAAGATAATGCGCAATCAGTATGGGGACTACATACTGATCCCCGTGAGTCCATACATTCGCCGCCAACTTGATATTATTGAGGAGTATGTGACATTAAATATGGACATTCCTACTCCTCTTGCTCAAGAGTGGAAGGCTAGAGATGACAAGGATACTCCCTATAGAAAGATTTGGGATGGTAATCACATTTGCCTACCGGTATCACATTGGTGTACTTACTATAAGAAGGAGGGAGATCAATCAATACCCATCACATGTGATGAGCTCGGAGAAGGTACTTGGGATATCCTTTTCAAAGTGAGTGGGTTATATTATGGTCGACACAAGGATAATAAAATAGCCTCTCTCTCCATGCATATGGAATCCATCCTATATATTCCAAAACCACCCAACGTGGACGACATAATTGATCAAATCCTTAACAGCAGTGGTACGAAGCGCAAGTCGGAGAAGAATGCTGCCTCAAAACGCAAATCAAAGAAGGAGAATTACTAGTCCTTTCCTAACTCTACCCTATGACAATTCGCTTATGTGCTTTGAGTGTCGTAGACGTGGTCTTATTAGATACATTTTACTTCTTCGTTGCCATCATATCATTTGTGTATTTTGTCGTGAAAAGCATCGATGTAATTCTTCATTTTGTAATATGTTATAGAACGTTTCCTTAGATGTGTAATTTCCGTTTTAGGCTTCTATCATCATTTTTATGGATTGTGAGGGTGAACCTGTACAGGAGCTCAGTGCTATTGCTATGAACAATTGGACATATCAGATTGTTAGTGTCTATCATCAACATGCCAACTGCGATCCCAATAATGATCACTGAGCGAGAAAACACATTCATGGACTTAATCGGAAATATTTGCAAGACTATGGCCTTTCTTGTGAGAGTGCTCTTCTTATTGACTTTAAACGATGGTTAGCTGCTTTCAATGTTATACGCATCTTTTGTAATAATTCTGGTAAGGAGAGGAAAGTATTTCCCAATCTAATCATTGATGATATTTTGCTCCCACGTTGGGATAGTAGAGTGAATCAACATTATCATGAAGTCACGAAACGTTTTAAGGATTTGTCTGTTCCTATTTTGTCTGTTCGTTGTAGTAGCTACGTTCATAACCAATGCTTCTTTCCTCCTTACCTCAACACTGCCAAAGTCCTGTCTGGTTATCATTGCTCGCTGTATGATAGTTACCAGCTGTATCTATTTTATCTCTTTCAAACCATTGATTTATAATGCATGCTTGTTACCGTTATTCAATAAATGTTACTATGAGAAGAGTTGTTGTTTTCATGCAATGGATGGGTTAGATAAAGGGCGATCATGTCTTTCTCAAACGACTGCGGAACATTACATTTTCATAGGCAAAGTTTAAAAGGAGCTGTTCAAGATTATGTGATAAATTTTCATAAAGATGAGACCGACATCGAAGCAGTGGTCGATGATGCTAGCACTCTATTTCTAGAGTTAATGAATACATTCTCTGATAGCATTATCATGGCGCGATTAGTTGCGAAAATTAAGTTTAGTCATTTTGGAAAGCAAGAGGTGGAAAGTCGCTCTTTCCATTTTGCTTCTTATTCAATGGAAGTGGTAGATCACCCCGAAGAATTTTTTAAAAGACATATGACTGAACGTCTTAACGCATTTAACCATCATGGTAGCAGTCTAGTGATTGAAGCGATTTCAGATATTCACATTCAAATTTCCATAAAGAAAAATTGAAAATGCAGTGGTACTTGATTGTAGCACAACTGGTTTTCGAGCTTTGTCTGCTCACTCTCGAAGTATATTCCTTCTGTACATGCGTCTATTATTTAGAAAAGGCTAGCAAATTCATATCTTCAAAAAGACTTGCTATAGACATCAGTAACGGTGAAACTATGTGTTGCGATGTATGTAAGCGAAAGGATGGAAATGAAAAGCGCATCTTCAAGAGATGTAAGCATGCTTTTTGTCAACGCTGTTTCATACGTAATTGTATTCAACTTTGCCAATGTAACCACTGTGATGTTGCTCATTTCGAGTGTCACTTATGTCGCAATAGTTAGTACCTATGCAAATGTGGTAAAGATAGGTTTTAGCAAAGACTAACACGGAAAATGGCGAAACGTAAAATGACGAAACGTAAAAGTCAAAAGTTTTCTTCAGCCATTCAAGCTCTCCGACGAATGAAAGCAAATCAGCGATACAATGCTATACGACATGCTAACGATAAATTCATTTGTGAAATTATTTCTCATGTGAGGAAGTTGAGGACGAAGAAATTAGCGCCAAAACAACGAAAGTTACTTAAGCGATATGCTACGAAATTGCGTTTCATCTCCAATCCTAAAGTCACCCTTCAAAGAAAGAGGAAAACTCTAACACAAAAGGGCGGTTTCCTTTCAGCAATACTTCCAATGATAGCTCCTGCCGTGGGCAACCTATTGGGTAATATCTTTGGCTCTAAGCGTTAATTATGCAAATGTTGAATCTCAAAGTAATAAAATGGATTTCAGACTTCAATGTGATAAAGTTCTGACTGTATCAGGTCCATCTCATGCAGGTAAAACTGTTTTCACGCTGAATTTATTGGATAAAAGGAGGGAGTTGTTTAAGGAACCTATCAATCGAGTGATTTGGTGTTATGGTATTTATCAACCGTCGCTGTTTCAGGAATTGCAAAGTCGCAACTTTATTCGACATGAAGGAATTATTCCAGTGGATAAACTTCAGTCTAATGATGTTGTTGTATTGGATGATTTATTAAAAGAAAGTAAGAATTCAAAAGATGTTACAGATATGTTCACTCGCGCAGCACATCATAAAAGGTGCTTTATCATCTATATCACACAAAATTTGTTTCCTGATGGAAAAGAAGCTCGTACACGAAACCTGAATACACACTATTATGCTATTTTCAAGAATCCGCGAGATAAAAGTCAATTTGAAATTTTAGCGCGACAAGCAGCTACTGAAAAACCATACGGTTACTTATTCATTGACTTTACGCAAGAGTGTCCGGAAGAATTTAGATTTCGAAGTGATATTTTGAAAACTCCCATGATTATCTACAAACTATGAGTTCTTATTCTCGCATGATTGTTATTCCTCAGGATGAATATGTACAATTGACTGCCATGCAGCAAGTAAAGCAACCTCTTGCAAATCAAATGTATAGGAAAGAAATAGATTATCAGCAAAATGTTCACATCAAAGATCCACATCGTGCTGTATTATTACAATCGGAAACTGTTGAGCAATTGAAAAACTTGAAGAATAAGATGCGTGACTCTGTATCGACTGCTACACCTTTAGCATCTCGCGCACATGCCATATCTCTTTTCAACAGTATTGAACCCAATCTCAATGTAAATGATAGAGGAGAAATCATTACAGATGAAAATAAAGTGATTGATGCTTCACGTTATGAAGACTTGATTCAGTATGCGACACGTAGAAAGCGCCGTCAGGGCTATGTTCCACCTGGTTGGTCATACTTTCTTAAACTATTGAAAAAGCATAATGTGCCAAAATTTGCTTTAAATAATGAGACATTGAAAGAACTTGATTCAACAGTGGCTACTGCTCCAATGCTTCAGGCGATGAAAATGCCAACAAATTGGTTTAAGACGTCACCTGCTACATCCCCTCCCACACTCACTAAGCAAACAAGAGGAAGAACTCGACGAAGATCTACATCACCACTAAAACTAGTAAAAGGAAAACGTAAAACAGCTCCTCCTAGGAAATACATGTTCTCAGACTATTAATATGAAGCAGATATGTTGCTTGCCATGTAATGAGCCGCCAGAGGTGAATGTCGTTGTCACTAGGACTTGCTGCGTCAGCTCTCATAATGAAACCCCTAAGCAATGTGAACACGATCGCAAAACCGCTAAAGCTAAATGCTGCAGTTGTTGTAAATGTAGAAAGGCAAGAAAACAAAAAGATGAGAAGGAGGAAAAAGAGTCAGTCGTCATCGACTGAACGTTTGAAGTCAATCTATTATGATGTAAAACATCCGGCAGGATTTGCATCTATCAAGAAATTATCAAAAGCGAGTGGTCTTCCACAATCACAAGTGAAACGATGGTTAAAGGGTCAGGCTACCTATACACTCCACAAACAAGCGAAAAAGAAGTACCGCACCCGCCATTATATTGTTCATGACATCGATGAACAGTGGCAAGCAGATTTGTGTGATGTTGCCTCCATTTCAAAACATAACTCGGGCAATAATTTTATTTTAACCGTCATTGATATTTTCTCGCGTTATGCGTGGGCTCAACCTTTAAAAACTAAAGAAGGGAAAGGAGTAGCAAAAGCATTCCAAACAATTTTTCGAGAAGGTCGCATTCGAAAAAGAATTCAGAGTGATCAAGGAAAGAGTTTGAAAATCAGCATGTGACAAGATTATTTGAGAGGCATGACATTGAGTTGTTTAGTGTAAAGAGTGCTTATAAAGCTGCACTCGTTGAACGTTTTAATCGCACATTAAAAAATCGCTTGTGGCGACATTTTACTGCCAACTTGACACAAAATTGGACAAAGGTTCTACAAGATACACTCCATGCCTACAATCACTCTATCCATCGTTCTATTGGACTCAGACCAGTAGATGTAAATAAATGCTGACAATGTAGATAAAGTGCGCGAATCATTCCAACGTAAACGCACTCATGTGAAAAGTGATGTGAAAATTGGTGATAAAGTTCGTATCTCAAAAGTGAAAAGTGTTTTTGCTAAAGGGTACCTTCCGAATTGGACAGAGGAGGTATTTACAGTATCAAGGATTAATCAAAAAGACTCTCCGACCTCCTACAAGTTGAAAGGTTACGATAATGAAGAAATTGAGGGTAGCTTTTACCGCGATGAGATTGAGGTAGTCACTGAAAGTGAAACATATTTGGTAGAGAAAATCATTCGATGTAAAAAACGGCAAGGTGAAGAATGGTGTCTTGTTAAATGGACTGGTTATTCTTCAAGTATGAACTCTTGGATGCGTCGTGCCGACATCTTTCATCTAAGTGATCGACAGTGATTCATGCAAAGTTGTAACTAACAATGTTTAGGGTTTGAGCTATGAATGCAACTGTCTCATTTTATTCATGACCCTCCTATGTAAGTGGTAGAGGACAAATTTACATCGGCGCTCGCCGCCAACGTGGAGGTAGCATACTTGGTGCACTGAAATCTGTTGTAGCACCTCTCATATCCAATGTCGGTAGATATTTAAAACGAAATGTTTTAAGTAATGCCGTTGGCTTTGCTGGTGATGTTGCTAGTGATCTTTCCAGAGGTAGAAGTTTTAAGAGCAGTTTGTTGAATCGTGGGAAGGAACGCGGTTTAAAAACATTGAAGCAGACCTTTGCTGGTGTTACTCAAGGAAAGAAATCACCTAAACGAATGAAAAAAGGAAGGAGGAAACATCGCGGAGCTGGTAAGGTGCGATCTTCAGTCAAAAGGCATTCACGCAAACGTCGCAGAGGCTCTAATCATTCATCAGGCGCTAAACGACGACGCTGCTATAACTTCTAATCATGGAGTGTAAAACTTCCGGTTTTTGTTTGTTCGATCAACAAGCCATACAGACAGATATTCTTAGTTCAAGTATTGTAGATTATCATCCTCGAACAGCTGAGAATGCTGGCCCCATTGAATTTGTTATTCCTGGTGGTAGTGATGACTACATAGATTTGAGTTATGCGATGCTTGATTTGAGGTTTAGAATTCAGCAAGCAGATGGAACTGCTATTGACGATGCACATAAAGTTGGACTGAACAATTTACCATTGACTACATTACTTCGTGATGTTTCTCTAACGATTGGAGAGCAGCAGGTGGAAGGTGGTCAAAGCGATTATCCCTATAAATCATATTTCAATCATGTATCACAGTTTCATCCAGCAGCACAAAAAAGTCATATGGAAGCCATGGGATGGTATAGAGATGAAGCAGGAAAATTTGATGTTGAAACAAACAGTGGCTTTGTAAAGCGATCTGCTATGATTAAAGATAGTAGAGTATGTCAGCTATATGGTCCGCTAAATTTAGACTTCTTTAGACAGTCAAAGTTTTTACTCTGTAATACCAGCATGCGACTCAAGCTGACATTGAATAAGCCTGAATTTGCACTGAATTCATTTGCTAAAGTTGACAATTTTAGAATTCATGTGGAAGATATTGCACTTTACATTCGTCGAGTAGTACCGAATCCAAGTGTCATTAGAGGACATGCTGAAGGTCTTAACCGCCAAAATGCCATTTACCCCGTTCAGCATACAAAGCTTCTCACCTTTACAATTCCGAAAGATCAAAAGAGTTTCATGAAAGATGGCCTCTTTCCATCGGAAGCACCGAAGCTCCTCATGGTGGCAATGGTTGAAAATGACGCATTTAATGGTAATATAAAGAAGAATCCTTTCAATTTTAAACACAATCAGTTAAGTGAAATTGCTTTACGTGTAAATGGTGTGAGTCATCCTGGTCCACCCTACAAACCAGATTTTGCTGCGGATCAATTTATGCGCAGTTATGTTGATTTTATGGATGTCTTTGGCTTTTACAATACGGATGATACCAACGGACTGAGTATGAAAGAGTTTAAGAGTGGATATACTATTTATGCATTTGATTTGACTGCTGACAGCTATATTAGTGCACCCTATCGTCAAGCGAACGTGCCTCATAATATTCGTTTGGATTTGACGTTCAAAAGAACACTACCTGAGACGATCAATGTATTAATTTATGCAGTCTTCGATTCAAATATTGAAATTACAAAGTATCGTGACGTGATTCTTCAGTATAATCGTTAATGAGTTGGTTGACTGCTGACGATATTAGGACTAAAGTGCAGCGTAATGCAGACGAAGCGACGTTGAAAGCTTTCGATAATGTCTATTCACTCGATACCTTACCACCTGCAGTAAATCACTATCCCATCATTATTGTGCTAAACACTCATTCTCAGAATTTAGGCGGTGAGCATTGGAAAGCGATCTTTATTGGAGAAGACCGACGTGGTGAACTATTTGACTCTCTTGCTCAACCTCCAAATATACCAACACAGCAGTGGTTGAGAAAACATACGCGTCAATATCAGCGAAATGAACGCATACTACAACATCCACTTTCATCAACGTGTGGTGCTTTTGTACTGTACTTCATCTTAAAACGTTTACATGTATCTCGATTTGCATCTGTTATTCAAAACTTTTCATGTAATCCATCCTCTAATGAAAAAATGATTTGTAAGTTCTATCATGATTTGAAATAAAAACATCATGTTGGAAAAGTTGTTTTTTATTTTACAATCCGCTGGGTACGTACATACTCAATGAGATAGTCTAGGATCACATTTGCTTGTACATGAGATTTTAGTCCAGTAATGATCACTTTACTATTATGAAAGATTGCCACATGCACAGGTAACCAACAACTAATGAGAGCTGCAGGAAAAGTTCGGGTTCATAACACAAATTGTAACTGCTGGTACGAATCTTCAAAAATGATAGACTGTCACTCAATTGAGTAGAGATCACCATATTGTCCACAGTCAGATTCGACATCACACACCTCTCCCTCTTCCATAACCGACGTAGTAGTCTCTGTAGCTCTAAG
Organism: Prostheceraeus crozeri; assembly: GCA_907163375.1. Lineage (NCBI taxonomy): Eukaryota > Metazoa > Platyhelminthes > Polycladida > Euryleptidae > Prostheceraeus > Prostheceraeus crozeri. The sequence goes on from CAJQUW010009248.1 coordinate 119,937, forward strand.
CGCATTGACTGCGCCGATGAATGAGAAAGGGCGCCGAGAATCTGTACAGTTCCATTTAGGAAGAGTTGAAGATTCCGTGAATTGTTCATCTTCACCACTAACATTTGAGGACGGCCCGGGTAATACTTGCTGTTTGGAAGCTGTTGGTGTGATGTTGTGAGATCGATTTTGGTGTAGAGTCTGAAGCGACGGAGAATGTTGACGATGGTGTAGCGATGGCGCTTCATGATGAAAGAATGAGTAAATTGAGCGATGCACCTTCCTTTTATACTTCTCCCAACTACCTTCATGAAATGTGAAGTTAGTATGAAGTTGGGAATGATAGAGTTGAATTCGCCGATTGTTGACGCGCAGCCAGATGCGATTTCCAATACGTGAATGTCTTTTCATATAGAAGTATTTCAAGTCCTTCATGATATGATGTAGAGATTGAAAATGACGATAAGATAAAACAAACTCTCTTCTCACATTTCCAGTTGAATCTTTGAAATAGACGTTTCGATCATGATCCGTTTCAATACGTTGTAGGGAATCTAATTTCCAACTCATGATGTGTGGTAGTCATGTCTGATTAAGATTTGCATAGTAGGGCGATGAACTCACGACGAATAAATGTCATGATGGAGCGATGTATGCATCTTCTATACTTCTCCCAATTGTATTTGCGAAATGAGAAACAGTTTGCGGAATGAGAATGGTAGATTTGAATTTCATTTCTGTAATGTTGAAGCCAAACTTGATCACCCAAGGAGATGAATCTTAATGTTTCAAAATATTCCAAATCCCTCATGATATCATTGAGGTTGACAAATTGTCGCCATGTTAATGTAATTCCTCTTGATGTATGACCATGAGAATTTTTGAAATGTACGTTTCCATCACGATCAACTCTGATATATTGTAGAGAGTCCAAAATCCAAGTCTTCATGATGTTATGCAAAGTCGCAGATCAGCAATATAAAAATGTCGTTTTATCATATTTTGCTTAGCAATGCGGCTACAAAGAGATTTGCTAGTAATCGAGCCGCACTCTTTTCTACTCCCATTGATCATGTACAACAGCTAAATGGAAATTGGGAAGTGGGTGTCACTCAACTTGTTTATAGCAACTGTGTCTATACTTTTGATCATGAGGTGATGACTATTAATATGAGACGTACAGCTGCTTATCAATGTGAAAAGGGGTGCCGAGTAGACATTCCACAGTGGCCAAAGAAAGATCTCTTATCATGTAAAAAGTTTATATATGATTTCTTGAATAAAGCGTGTAAACATATTGTCCAATTTACTCCGCACAATGATGATTATACCTATGTACATCATGTAGTTGAGAAAGATTGGATTGTTGGTTTAAGTCCAAGTTTAAGAAATGATTTAGGCTACCTCGCTAGCGCCTTAACAAGCTATGATAATTTTAACGTTAATTACCACATAAGTGGTCATAAACAGTGAATATATCGAGAGGAAGCTTATTATGTAGATCTTATTCCAAGAAATGAGAAGACGTTGGTGAAGAAGATTGTGATTAAGCCAAGGAAGACAAACATGACTCCTGAAACATTATTGAAGAAATTTAATTATCTCCTTCGAGTTGATGGTAAACAAGTGGCAACATTGACTTATATCAAATCATCTAATCATATTGCAATAAGTAAATTAAATGATGATGATCTAGTATTAGTTTGTTCAAAAGATTTTCATCAGTTCTTACGACATTGTTCTGCAGCTGTTCATGGAAAATCTGATATGCAACATTTACCATGTGAAAGGTCAAATCAATTTGATACAGAGTTGACCGTATCTTTATACAGAAAGTGTGTAGAGTCTTTAGGTAGTATCTTACATGAAACAAGAGTGTTGATGCCTCGCATTATTACTTCGGTTAAATTGGTTGTAGATTATTTAAATGAAGTGATTAATGAGCAACATATTTCATTTTCTGAAAAAGAAGGTACTTTGTCTCTCACTATAAGTGGAAAAGGTATTGAACTAATTATGGATAAAACTCTAATGGATATTTTGGGTTTTGATCAAAATATCTTTAAAAGTGGTACTGTAACCAAAGCTAGCGCAGACATGTCACTATCGCGTCGTATTAACTATTTTCAGATATATTCCAATATTGGTGAAGATGTACGTGTGGGAGATGTTGAAGCTCCATTGCTAGCAATGATACCATACCAGCCAAAAAGCTGCAGTATTTTATCTGAGCATACTTTCAAGAAAGTGCATTATACAAAGCTGAAATCAAACTACATCCCACAAATTGATATTGCCATTTATGACGATGCTGGTGCGTTGATTCCTTTTCATAAAGATGCTGTAACAAGTATCACACTCCATTTCCGAATGAAGAGTTAATGCAAACGTATGCTAATATATTTTTCCAATGTGAATAATATGGAAAGTGAAAATAAGGACTCGTTTCTAATCTACTTGCCCAGTAATGCTTCTATGAATAAATTTCCCAAAAATAAACCATAAGACTATCGAGTAGAATTAAATCGGCCACTGCATTTAGAAGGTGAATGGAGGTTGGCGTTTCTAGTATTTGCTATGATAGCAATATTCAGAATGTGAATGATTTGGAAGAAATGATATTGACTCCTCGCACCCATGATGGAATAACGATGAATAATGCATTTCAGTTCCCATACAATTTAACATCAGATGGAAAGTGGAACTATGAATGGATTCAGATAAAATCAGATTCTTATGAACCATTTGGGAATGAGAAAATTATTAAGGCATTCAACAGTGGTAATACTTCCATCATGAAGAATAAAAATCAGAAAGCTTATGAGTTTACTATCTATCATTGGAGTGGGAGACAGTTCCTCCGCTTTCATTCTTTTACTAAAGGTCTTACGCTGAGGTTGGATAATGAATTCTATCCACATCTTGGTTTTGGTCATGGACTACATCTAACATCAATTGCTACTGCAAATGTTAAAAAAGTTTATTCAAATCGAATCAACAAATTTCATTATAGATTTAAAATATTTGATGAAGATGTTGTAGAATGCGAAGAACGCATCATTTTGAAAAAGCGTGGTGTTCAACCTTTATCACTTATTGAGTTAGTAAAACGATGGAATGAGACTGTGGGTAAGAAGTATGGAGAGAAAATTATGGCGAACAAAAATAAGTTGGTTATTCAGAAATATAATGACAAACTTACAGTTTATTTCTCTCCAAACTTGCGTCATTTTGTAAGACATTATACACCTATTATTGGAAGCGGTGTGGTGTATGCTTCTCATGAATATCACACTAAAGCTGATTCAGTTAATGATGAATGGTGGGTGGACATCTATGGAGATCGCATCAAGAAAATTTACCAGTCTTATGAAGAATCTAAAGTTGCTATCAATATAATGCCGCGTCTATATCATACAGTTGAAAGCTTCATTCATGTAGTAAATCCTTATATACAACAGAAGTTGAAGCATGTGATGAAAAGTAAATATGATGTAAAGACACACCACATTTCGTTTTCAATTGAAAATCAACGCGTTGTTCTGAGACTGGGTGATGACATTCAATGTCAATTGAGTAAAAATTTGAAAAAACTCTTTGGTTTTACAATGCTACAAACAGTGTTTGCTGCTGCGCATACGATTGGTATAGAAACACCAATGACACTTGATAAACATGAACAGCACCTTTACATTCAAAGTGATTTGATTCTACCTATTTCTGTTGGTGAGAAAAAAGAATACATTTTACGTGATTTCATTCATGATAAAGACGCTTCATATGGAATAGTCGAGAAGATGTTTGAATCTATTTTCTATCATCCCGTCGTCAAACAAACTATACCCTCTATTGCTATCAAAATTACCAATGGTTTACAAGAGTGCATCCATGTGAAAGATACTAAATCCCTCGTAACTTTAGTGTTTCGGAAAACAAAGTGTAGTCTTTATACAACATTTATTGAAATATGTGCATGAATGTGAAGCAATAGACTTTATACAACATCCACTGAAAATATATACATGAGCACACTTCAATAAACATTGCTATATACAAAAAGTCTTTTTACTTCGTGAAGGGTGGAAATATACAGGGATAGGAAAAATGTCATTCAGTGGAAAAGTCATCACATGGGGAATGTACAGATGTGGACACATATTCACAAGGAAAAAACAATCTCATGCGATACATAAAACAACAATGTTTATCTACAGAAATCAACATCAAAATACTAATATAAGGATGATTATGCTAAGACGTCTCCTGAATGTGGTAGTGTGGGTTTAATTCTTTTGGGTGGTGGTATGCCTGTATCAGGATGTCCATGTGGAAGAGATATGTTGTGTTCTAACCAGCACCTCTTATCCTCCCATGCTGAAAGCGCCCGTTTCCTAAAAGTATGAGTTTTGATCTCATGCGACTTAGATTTTAAGATTGTCAGATTGACAAACGTTATATTTTTATTTCTATAGGCTCCCTTGAAATTTTTATGTTTCATATTAGAGACCAATGATCTTGATATGCCTTTAGCGCGCTTAATGCTATCATCACTATCCTTTAATTTCATAGAATACATTTTAGGGCGGAGGAGAATCATTTCAGCTATCTCCTTCCCTGCTGTCTCATCCTTAAAACAACCAAGTTTGGCCTTATTTTTGATGGAGTATAGTGGATGATCAGTAGGATAATTTGATGTATCAAAATATCTTTCTAAAGATTTTCCTACTTCATTAAAATTTAAATCTTTTTGAGTGGTAATACCTAAGAAGAAACTATCTGTGTCACCACCCAACAAACGAACCTCTTTTACGAGAGGACACGGTTTTAGTATTTTATAGAAGAGTTGATACATTTCAAGCTTGGAGTAATCTAGTACAGCTTCACCAATATAGATGGGTTTGCACAACTCAACTTCAGATTTTATCATTTTAACACCTATAAGGTCCTCATCGATAATGTCTCTATCGATGAATAGAGGTGATGAGGTCAATTTGTGATACTTTTGATCATCATTAACTAGTTTGTAGTTTACGCGCTTTCTAACATCCTCCATCGTCTTACCAAATAGACTGTTGTTCTTATATTTATAAAAATCTTTTTCAAAATTATTTTGGGCTAGTGCACGTTTCTGGCTGTTGCTATCAATATATGGTTTGAGGAAGGCTTTCTGTCTAAATTTAATAATGCGGTGAACTCTTTTTAAAATCATTCCCATTTCTAAATAAAATTTTAAGATGCTAAAGTGGACTAGATAGTTTTCCTTATCATACTGGGTGAGTAAAAGTTTGCGGCAAGGCTTATAGTCGGGTTGACCGCATGATTCTAAATCTTTATGAAATTGTTTCATAAAGTCGGAAAACATATCTTTACTCACTTCACCTGATTCGCGTGCGAGTGGAAAAACTACGGTTTTATGTTTAATATTATTTGGATAGATTAGATCTATCTCAAAATAATATCCCCAATCACCTTCATCTGGGATTGCTAGTATGTTAGAAGGGTTGGCGAAATGCTGAATTTCACTATCATCTAACCAGCTAAACTCAGAGTGAGGGAGTGGTTTGGATAGTGAACTACCATATAAATTATTTTGGTCATAATACTTAAGATGAGTCTGATCATTACCTACTGTTTCAGATTTTAACCTATGTTTATTTACAAATGTGAGACCACCGCGCTTTTTAAATAAAAATTTTGAGTTGCCTCCCATTTTGTAACTTATGTATCTGTAAAGGAAGGATGAAATAGAATTACTAACAGGCGACATTGACAGTCATTTTTATAATCATACAGCTAAATTGTGAGATTGGTGGAAAGTGTCGAACCTTTGAATCCGTTGCAGGCATTACTCAGAGGGGATCTTATCCCAACTCTAAGGCCTCGGCCCACAAATCCAACCTCCCGCGGACAGAGCGTGCGTCATATCACTGTGTTGGTATTCGGACCCCGATTTTGACATGAAAACCAGTGGATTGTTTACAAAGGTTGCAAATTCCAAGCCGAAGCTCGCCTCCCACAACTTTATAAAGGTCTTTATTGAAATCAGAAGGTTTGAAAACCCCGAAAATTGCTAAAACTAGTGAATTTAAATTTTTCAATATTTTAGCACTACTTATGAAAATTTTAATAAGTAGTCTATCACTTAGGGCAGGTCAATAGCGACCGAACCTTTTTTGAATCAAGTCAAACGGACTTGTAGAAGCAAAGTTACAAGCCTTTAAAATTTTTGAGTCTTTAATGGCCTGGAGACGAAGGCCATCTCCTGGCGAACCTCTAAGTCTGACGGCTTAGCTGATATCAGCAATGAAATTTTCTAAGTCGGTTTCTTATAGAAACTCGGAATTTGGAATGTCCGAAGCTATCATCGGAGCTCAGAAAGACGACTTACCGTTGACAATCTCTCGTCTTAATGACAAGTCTCTGTCGGTTCCCAGCTTATATAGTTTGTGGCGATCAGCTGATGACGTAATATCCATCATCCAAACACTAAAAAACCGTCTATCTCCGGTTCTAGTGCTCCGATTGAGCTGGAAATACACCATTTCCATGTAGAATTTGAGTTTGTCAAGTTCATTTGATTCTATCATGTCAGGACTATACACATATGATTTACAAAGCATGCTTTGAATACTCATACGATGAAGTTCTTACTTTCATTTATTTCTAACGTACACACTGTTGAAACTTTATTTTTCAACTTGTAAACTGTTGAAACTTTATTTTGTTTCTAACATATAAACAGCTAAAACTTTATTTCTAACGTACACACTGTTGAAACTTTATTTTTAACTTGTAAACGGCTGAAACTTTATTTCTAACACGATTCTATCATGTCAGGACTACACACATTTGAATTACAAAACATGCTTTGAATACTCATACGATGAAGTTCTTACTTTCATTTATTTCTAACGTACACACTGTTGAAACTTTATTTTTCAACTTGTAAACTGTTGAAACTTTATTTCTAACGTACACACTGTTGAAACTTTATTTTTAACTTGTAAACGGCTGAAACTTTATTTCTAACGCACAAAGCGCTTAAACCTTATTTCCATCATACACACTATTGAAACTTTATTTTAATCTGTAAACTGTTGAAACGATATTTTCATTTACAACTAGTAGAACGCTGAGTCTAACTTGCAAACTAGTAAATCCTACGATCGTACTTTACAAACAGATAAAACTTTATTTCTAACGTAGACACTGTTGAAACTTTATTTTTAACTTGTAAACGGTTGAAACTTTATTTCTAACGTACACACTATTGAAACTTTATTTTTAATTTGTAAACTGGTGGAACTTCATTTTATTTCTAACATACAAGCTGATAAAACTTTATTCTTAACTTGTAAACTGGCGAAGCTTCATTTTATTTCCAACATACAAACAGATAGAACTTTATTCTTAACATACACACTATTGAAACTTTATTTCTAACATACAAACTGATAAAACTTTATTATTAACTTGTAAACTAATGAACCTTTATTTCATTTCTAACATACAAACAGATAAAACTTTATTCTTAACATACACGCTATTGAAACTTTATTTCTAACGTGCACACAATTGAAACTTTATTTTATAACTTGTAAACTGGTGAAACTTTGTTTTAATTCTAACATACAAGCAGATAAAATTTATTCTTAACTTGTAAACTGGTGAACCTTCATTTTATTTCTAACATATAAACAGATAGAACTTATCTTATTCCAAGAAATGAGAAGACGTTGGTGAAGAAGATTGTGATTAAGCCAAGGAAGACAAACATGACTCCTGAAACATTATTGAAGAAATTTAATTATCTCCTTCGAGTTGATGGTAAACAAGTGGCGACATTGACTTATATTAAATCATCTAATCATATGCAATAAGTAAATTAAATGATGATGATCTAGTATTAGTTTGTTCAAAAGATTTTCATCAGTTCTTACGACATCGTTCTGCAGCTGTTAATGGAAAATCTGATATGCAACATTTACCATGTGAAAGGTCAAATCAATTTGATACAGAATGGTCCGTATCTTTATACAGAAAGTGTGTAGAGTCTTTAGGTGGTATCTTACATGAAACAAGAGTGTTGATGCCTCGCATTATTACTTCGGTTAAATTGGTTGTAGATTATTTAAATGAAGTGATTAATGAGCAACATATTTCATTTTCTGAAAAAGAAGGTACTTTGTCTCTCACTATAAGTGGAAAAGGTATTGAACTAATTATGGATAAAACTCTAATGGATATTTTGGGTTTTGATCAAAATATCTTTAAAAGTGGTACTGTAACCAAAGCTAGCGCAGACATGTCACTATCGCGTCGTATTAACTATTTTCAGATATATTCCAATATTGGTGAAGATGTACGTGTGGGAGATGTTGAAGCTCCATTGCTAGCAATGATACCATACCAGCCAAAAAGCTGCAGTATTTTATCTGAGCATACTTTCAAGAAAGTGCATTATACAAAGCTGAAATCAAACTACATCCCACAAATTGATATTGCCATTTATGACGATGCTGGTGCGTTGATTCCTTTTCATAAAGATGCTGTAACAAGTATCACACTCCATTTCCGAATGAAGAGTTAATGCAAACGTATGCTAATATATTTTTCCAATGTGAATAATATGGAAAGTGAAAATAAGGACTCGTTTCTAATCTACTTGCCCAGTAATGCTTCTATGAATAAATTTCCCAAAAATAAACCATAAGACTATCGAGTAGAATTAAATAGGCCACTGCATTTAGAAGGTGAATGGAGGTTGGCGTTTCTAGTATTTGATATGATAGCAATATTCAGAATGTGAATGATTTGGAAGAAATGATATTGACTCCTCGCACCCATGATGGAATAACGATGAATAATGCATGTCAGTTCCCATACAATTTAACATCAGATGGAAAGTGGAACTATAAATGGATTCAGATAAAATCAGATTCTTATGAACCATTTGGGAATGAGAAAATTATTAAGGCATTCAACAGTGGTAATACTTCCATCATGAAGAATAAAAATCAGAAAGTTTTTGAGTTTACTATCTATCATTGGAGTGGGAGACAGTTCCTCCGCTTTCATTCTTTTACTAAAGGTCTTACGCTGAGGTTGGATAATGAATTCTATCCACATCTTGGTTTTGGTCATGGACTACATCTAACATCAATTGCTACTGCAAATGTTAAAAAGTTTATTCAAATCGAATCAACAAATTTCATTATAGATTTAAAATATTTGATGAAGATGTTGTAGAATGCGAAGAACGCATCATTTTGAAAAAGCGTGGTGTTCAACCTTTATCACTTATTGAGTTAGTAAAACGATGGAATGAGACTGTGGGTAAGAAGTATGGAGAGAAAATTATGGCGAACAAAAATAAGTTGGTTATTCAGAAATATAATGACAAACTTACAGTTTATTTCTCTCCAACCTTGCGTCATTTTGTAAGACATTATACACCTATTATTGGAAGCGGTGTGGTGTATGCTTCTCATGAATATCACACTAAAGCTGATTCAGTTAATGATGAATGGTGGGTGGACATCTATGGCGATCGCATCAAGAAAATTTACCAGTCTTATGAAGAATCTAAAGTTGCTATCAATATAATGTCGCGTCTATATCATACAGTTGAAAGCTTCATTCATGTAGTAAATCCTTATATACAACAGAAGTTGAAGCATGTGATGAAAAGTAAATATGATGTAAAGACACACCACATTTCGTTTTCAATTGAAAATCAACGCGTTGTTCTGAGACTGGGTGATGACATTCAATGTCAATTGAGTAAAAATTTGAAAAAACTCTTTGGTTTTACAATGCTACAAACAGTGTTTGCTGCTGCGCATACGATTGGTATAGAAACACCAATGACACTTGATAAACATGAACAGCACCTTTACATTCAAAGTGATTTGATTCTACCTATTTCTGTTGGTGAGAAAAAAGAATACATTTTACGTGATTTCATTCATGATAAAGACGCTTCATATGGAATAGTCGAGAAGATGTTTGAATCTATTTTCTATCATCCCGTCGTCAAACAAACTATACCCTCTATTGCTATCAAAATTACCAATGGTTTACAAGAGTGCATCCATGTGAAAGATACTAAACCCCTCGTAACTTTAGTGTTTCGGAAAACAAAGTGAAGTCTTTATACAACATTTATTGAAATATGTGCATGAATGTGAAGCAATAGACTTTATACAACATCCACTGAAAATATATACATGAGCACACTTCAATAAACATTGCTATATACAAAAAGTCTTTTTACTTCGTGAAGGGTGGAAATATACAGGGATAGGAAAAATGTCTTTCAGTGGAAAAGTCATCACATGGGGAATGTACAGATGTGGACACATATTCACAAGGAAAACCAATCTCATGCGATACATAAAACAACAATGTTTATCTACAGAAATCAACATCAAAATACTAATATAAGGATGATTATGCTAAGACGTCTCCTGAATGTGGTAGTGTGGGTTTAATTCTTTTGGGTGGTGGTATGCCTGTATCAGGATGTCCATGTGGAAGAGATATGTTGTGTTCTAACCAGCACCTCTTATCCTCCCATGCTGAAAGCGCCCGTTTCCTAAAAGTATGAGTTTTGATCTCATGCGACTTAGATTTTAAGATTGTCATATTGACAAACGTTATATTTTTATTTCTATAGGCTCCCTTCAAATTTTTATGTTTCATGTTAGAGACCAATGATCTTGATATGCCTTTAGCGCGCTTAATGCTATCATCACTATCCTTTAATTTCATAGAATACATTTTAGGGCGGAGGAGAATCATTTCAGCTATCTCCTTCCCTGCTGTCTCATCCTTAAAACAACCAAGTTTGGCCTTATTTTTGATGGAGTATAGTGGATGATCAGTAGGATAATTTGATGTATCAAAATATCTTTCTAAAGATTTTCCTACTTCATTAAAATTTAAATCTTTTTGAGTGGTAATACCTAAGAAGAAACTATCTGTGTCACCACCCAACAAACGAACCTCTTTTACGAGAGGACACGGTTTTAGTATTTTATAGAAGAGTTGATACATTTCAAGCTTGGAGTAATCTAGTACAGCTTCACCAATATAGATGGGTTTGCACAACTCAACTTCAGATTTTATCATTTTAACACCTATAAGGTCCTCATCGATAATGTCTCTATCGATGAATAGAGGTGATGAGGTCAATTTGTGATACTTTTGATCATCATTAACTAGTTTGTAGTTTACGCGCTTTCTAACATCCTCCATCGTCTTACCAAATAGACTGTTGTTCTTATATTTATAAAAATCTTTTTCAAAATTATTTTGGGCTACTGCACGTTTCTGGCTGTTGCTATCAATATATGGTTTGAGGAAGGCTTTCTGTCTAAATTTAATAATGCGGTGAACTCTTTTTAAAATCATTCCCATTTCTAAATAAAATTTTAAGATGCTAAAGTGGACTAGATAGTTTTCCTTATCATACTGGGTGAGTAAAAGTTTGCGGCAAGGCTTATAGTCGGGTTGACCGCATGATTCTAAATCTTTATGAAATTGTTTCATAAAGTCGGAAAACATATCTTTACTCACTTCACCTGATTCGCGTGCGAGTGGAAAATCTACGGTTTTATGTTTAATATTATTTGGATAGATTAGATCTATCTCAAAATAATATCCCCAATCACCTTCATCTGGGATTGCTAGCATGTTAGAAGGGTTGGCGAAATGCTGAATTTCACTATCATCTAACCAGCTAAACTCAGAGTGAGGGAGTGGGTTGGATAGTGAACTACCATATAAATTATTTTGGTCATAATACTTAAGATGAGTCTGATCATTACCTACTGTTTCAGATTTTAACTTATGTTTATTTACAAATGTGAGACCACCGCGAATTCCTCGCTCAAATAAATTATACATCTCTGGATCTTGTAAGAGATGAATGGTCTCACCAGTCATTTTAAAAGCAGACTTAAATGACATGGCTGGCAGACTGACAAAGTTGACGGGATCTAACTTATCGTCTTCGAATGCCACTCGTCGAAACTCCTGAAATACATCAGCCAGCAAAAATACATCTAACTTAAGGTAGGCAATCATATATTCACCAAATGTATGGCAGTCAAATTTTATCCATGCATCTTGTGCATGATCATAATCTTCGGTCTTACATTCTGCGCCGGTCAAATCATTTTTAAATTTATCTATGGGCGGAAGAGAAGTCTCGCCGAGTTTACTAATCGCATCAAAATATGCATATGGAAAGACTCCTTTCCGTGTGATGACTTCATCGGTTAGATTAAGTATAGGCTTATATTAATTAAGCCACATTCATTCCCCCCCGGAAATGAAATCCCGGCTACGCGACTGCAAACTGTTAAAATTTATAGTTGCAAATTGATGTTACATTGCAAATTTTCACCGTTAAGACGGCCTTATCAAGCAAATGGAAGGATAAAAGGGAAGACGTCAAAATTCAAAATTCAGTGATTAATATCCTAAGCATTCCTCCCTGTTATCTATTACAGGACATAGTCTTTTGATCAGCACAGATTCTCGAAGGCGCAACTTGATGGTATTGATATCTCGGTCAGTCATTGTTACATCAATGTCGGATTTACACAATTGAAGGAGGTTATAAACACAGGAATGATGTTGAGCAAGATGTTCACTGATTCGCGTATGCAGAAATCTGACGATGCTTCCTATTTTTTACATTCAATTATAATATGACATTCGCCGATTGCCTTGAAACTCACCATACAGATAGAGAATTTCACGCTGATTCCAAATCTGAAATCCGTTTTCCAATCCGATGCTTCGTTTTGAAGCTAGAGCCCAAAACGTCCCAAATTCTAACTCTGTCGTTTTTCGCCAATGTCCCAAAATCTTAAATGGCGTCTCACATCTAAACGAAGACAGATAGGAACAAGCTGATTCTTTCAGTGAATTTGTCTCACTCTTAGCTTTCAAACGAGCTATGGCACGACAAAATCCGTCCACTGGAAGCCAAAATCGAAGCGAGCTGTCCAGAGGGGGGGGGGGACGTCAGCGAAAATTTTTCTCTCCGATGGCGTTCAAATTCACCATACCGATGCAGAATTTCACGCCGAATCCGAATCTGGCCTCCGTTTTCTCATCCGACCCCTCCTTCCACTCGAACCAGCCCATTTTACAACCCAACATTCAGCAGATTGCACGAAAAACATCACACACTATAGCCTCAAGACTAATCCTGGCGGTCGCCCAAGTCCACCACGACACTCTGTCGTTCCAGAAGGGGGGGAGTCAGCGAACATTTCGTGAACGTGAACCAACCTGGCCGGCACACCACGACACTCTGCCGTTCCAGAGGGGGGGGGGCGCCGGTCGAGTGTTTGTCACTTGCTTACTACTAGTGGGGATCATTGATTATTCCTAATTATAACATTTTAAAATGCTTATTTGCCGCTATTTATAAAGGCGGCCTTTAATGGGTTAAATGGAGAACCTATGGTCAAAATGAGCATTGATAGAAAAACAAATGATTTTCCAAAAGAGGAATTTTTCCTACTTCTGATACTACAAATTCATCATTAAACATGGAAATTGTCTCAGGTAATGACGGAAAGGATCATATGCTGATAACTATCAATTCACTCTGCTCGCATCATCGTCAGTGTGCTTTTGCAGCACGGAAACTTACGTTCCATACATGTTCCTCGATCTGCTTACATTTCGCACAGAATTCTCTTATCTCGACAAATATAGCAGCGAAGCATCGTGACGATTCATAATCCTGATGACCAATGAATGCGTCGCTGCTATGAAGTCTGACGAAATCAGACGATGCTCTGTGATTACAATAGGCCATTTCTTTGACAAGGGTGAGTCAATCACGTAGAAGCTATTCAGAAATTTTCTTCGAACAGTCAGAATGTGTGAAATTAGAATTTGGCACCAAATTGTAATTGATAGTTGCAGTCTTGATGCTCCATTGACACTCCTTACACTCCTTGATATTTTGGTGTAATTTTTGTCCGGCAACATCAGCTCCAGCTTTATATTCTTTGAATGAACGCTGCAAAGCATAGAGTAAATATATTAAGTATAGTAGCAACTCAGCAACAATTAAATTCCCTTTATGTATACAGTTTCAATTTTATTAGATAAACTCGAATGAGATTCAGCATCATACATGCGAGATATGCAAATATTTTACATTTTTCGAGAAATTTTATATTTGACTGATCGTGATAGCATGGCAGATGGAATAATAGCATCTTACAAATCCTCCGTGTCATGTCAACCTGTCTGGAGAAGTAATATAGTTTGTTAAATTAGCAATCCGATGAGTTACCTTCACTTCAATACATCGCCTTATCAATAGGAGCATCCTAAGAATGATCAAATCACAAGCTATAACCTGACACTGGAAGAGCATGTGAATCATCTTCGATATCACAGACTTGCAAAATAAATACACATTGCATATAAAACCAATTAAAAATAGTGTTTGAATGCTGCACGAAAATCTTTAGTAATTCTACTACTGTTTAGGGCATCTATAAGTACGGATTCAAAGCAAACTTTATCTGAGACGTTCCAATAAAATTTAGGACTTTGCCGACCAGATCATCTGGCAGCGAAGCATCATTACTGATAAATGATAAAAGAAATCAGATGTTAACCAATTAAAATTCAAGATTATCTGGAAGCAGCATCAAAGTTTGGGAGCAAATGACCTACGAGACCGTCGAAATACCATTCAGGTAGCCGCTGACAAGTGAACGCGGTCTGGTAGCAATGAAAGCCAAACCATCTTCATTTGTGAAGAAATATTAGCTACTTATGAGTTAGTTTGGCAAAGAAATTCACTTCATTTTGTAGCACGCGCTTTACGGTGTACAAAAACATCACATGTCACAAAATTATTTAGAGCACTTCATCGGTTACTGAATGAAAAGTCAAAATCTCCTAAAAGATGACAAGGATATTTCCTGAGGGACTGTAGAAGATTGCAACATCAAGGTTCATTTCATCGGATCATTTTGAGCTTCATGATTAATCTATGCAACATAAATAAACGCAGAATCGTCTTGCGTGTGTCTGTCTGTGTGTTTGCGGTCACCATGAGCTGTGAATGATTTCGTTCCTAGAATAGTAGGCAAGATAGTATCACTTGTAAGTCTTTAATTGGCACTGAACCGTAAATCGGTTTCTGTTTGTCACGTAATTCGCATATTTTTAGGTAGAATCACTCCACTCATTTTACGAACTCACCACTCGTTTTCACGACTTTGCTTCGATGACTTCGCTTCAGTGAACATAATGACTCTCAATAGGTTTCAAGACATTTTGAGGTAGCGAAACGTGACGTTGACGTGATATGGGACAGACTAGAGTACTGCAAGCGTAAATAACAGTAATTTGGAGTAAATGTCATAAGGCAGAGTTTGTGAAAATTGTTTCCAAACGCAGGGAATTTTCACAGAAAATAGTCATCTAACAAGCAACTTAAGCATGGAAAAGCTTATGTCAAGCGGGGTGAAAAACACAAAAATGCGCTAAGTAATTTTCTCTCTTTTGGAAGTAGCTGTAAAGACACATGAAGCATTGTTCCGCACATTGGTCTGTATTTTCATTCCGTCGTTGTCGCAACAGCATCTCGTATGTGATTTCAAGGTCACTGGTTAATGCCTACTATGTGTCAAATTACAAACTTTTCAGGAGAAGCAAAAAACTGTCTGTAGATTGCAATTCTTATTGAAAATAGAAACTATCTTAGCATGTGGTTTTTAACAGCCTTCTACTATCGGCAATATATTTCAAAATACAAATTGAATCCAAGAAAGGGCTGCAATTGGGTGTAATTCATTTTATGAATTAACATCTGCGATATTACTTGCTAACATTCCAGGGTCAAACTTAGGATCTTTATGTGAAGATTAGGTTGTAATAATCGCTGAAATTTTGACACAGAATTCGGACAAGCATTGATATGACTTTCATAAAAAAAGGAAAATTGCACATGTGCGATGTTGCCTCGACAATGCATATGAATCTGTCCATCTGCCATTATCTACACTACTCGTAAATCCAATGAGTGGCATATTATTAAGCTTAGGAAATTTTCCATGTTTTCTCTGTCTACGAATAAAATACTAAGTCTAGAGTCACACTTTTGACACAGAGTGACTTTGTGTCAGTCCCGATCATACCTAATTGTCATAATGCCGATATGTGATGTAGTGGCAAACAGAACATTTTCACATACAAGGATGCTCATAAAATCTGAATCTGTTTAGCTTCATAGACAAAGAAAAAGAAATGACCTGAAGTTACTCCATGTCACAAATTAGGGATCTAGACTCAGACACCTTTCACTTAATGAGAAGAGACATGAAGTTGTTATTTTTGCCGAAAGCAGTCATCTGCAGACCAATGGAATGTGCTCTTCTGTGATTCTGTCTGACAAGAAGAGGGGGGCCACGTAGAACATGCAGACGCGCCGATTAACTGCAGCCATACATCGTTTTGTGTCTCATTTTTGGTCTCATAGCCCTCCCAAGCACTTGTCTGTGCCGCCAGCCTATTTTTATGAGCGGGGAATAAAATCATCGATCCACTCATGTGGTGAATTTCCTCTTTTGATAGTTTTGCAGGCCGTTTCAACTTTAATAGCATAACTGTATTTGATAATTATAAATCCGTGGTATTCAATCAAGCCACTTAGAATCACAGAGCACTTGAAATTGGGTTGTGGCTATTATGAGATATTACGTGCCCTTTGTGGGCCTACTATTAGCGTGGTGAAGTATTCTCTGTATGCTCAGAAACTTTAAGCTGACTTTTACATCGGTCAACTTTCTTTCTGCAGTTCTTGCTGCATTCGCATACAGAAAGTTTTCGTTTTCTAAAACGGCATTGGTAGTCGAGGTAGTTTACAACCTAATCCGTGCTATTATCGTGAAGATGCAAAGTCCTCAGGTAATTGTATGTGAGTCATTTCATCCAGCTAATCAAAAGGTTGCAAAAGATTCCTCGTGATCAGAATTTAAGTAGATCAGCTGATTTATGAATGCATCAGCAGATAGCCTACATAATAACTCATCATGAATCAGAACTTAGCACATTTAGACACCGATCCACGAAACATGGAATAGAGTAGTGTAGATTATCACATGATAAGTGCTTTGGGAAGTGGGCCTAATCATGCTCAAAGCCGTGAAAAGTCAAAAAAGTGTTCTAAAAGATAGATATCCATGGTCATTTTCAAGACCCAAGAAGTGAAAAAGCACACCGCAAATATTCAAAATTTTCATGTCTTTTTGTTGCGTGCATCGTAAAAGGATATTTTATCCGTGCAATAACATAATCAAGTACAACGAAGAAAAGGTTATTTAAATACTACGTATAAACAATTAAACAATAGGTAATGTTAGTTAAATATCTTTAAGAAATAAGAGCCACCATTATAACCTAATGTTCGGTTAAGCAATGGGTTGCTACTAAAAATCTTTATACACACTAAAAAATCTAACACTAAAATAACGGATCAATAACGCCCAAACAGCAGAAATATCCGTTAGGAAGAAGCAAAAGCCGTTATGTTGCCGTTATCTTTGAAAATTTATCCGTTATTGTGATACGAAATAACGCTAATTATTGGTTTATTCGTAATAACGGTTATTAAATAACGCTTAGCATAGCAGAGTGATGTTATATCCTAACGCATAGAATGTCAATGGCGTTATGTTACACAAATGCGTTAGGCAATGAATTGCAAAATTTAACAAACGTTATGTTTCGCATAAGAGAGAGCCTGTAATATGCTCATGTATGCTACTCACATTTCTGTCACTGGAGCAAGTTATGAATAGACAAAATTATTCTCCGACCTTATGATTAGGCTGATGATTACTATGAAGTTATTCCCTATGACGTACATCAAAATCGAACACAACATATTCGATTTTGATTTGTTTTTTTGATATTTTTCAACAAGAAGTGCTGGTCATGAGATCGATGAGATAGGCGCAAGAGAGGCCTATACCTCTAGCACATATGAGATCTAAATTCTGTGGCAACCAATATCATCAATCAACAGAATTCAAACCCATTATGCGGCCTTGAGGTCGGAAGCTTATCTGAAAGACAATATTTAAAGTCTGTTGTACCGGTATTAATAATGTCCAATATCGATCTTGAGATGGGTAGTCATGTTCTGATATACAATGTAAATTCTCATTGCTTGCAAATAGCCTACATTCAAATATTCAAAAGATCACGTTAACATCATTAATCGAAATCGGTCTCTTGATACAGTTTCCTGCTTGTGTGTACATGTGAAAAACATTGGTTTCATTGGCGCAAAGTCGATGAAAATTGAACGAACTGACATAATATCTGATTTCTTCAGTTAACTGATTTTTTGGAATAAAAATTTCACATATAATGAAATAAATCCACTATCTTTAACATAATATTTTATTTCAATGCAGTTGAAATCAACAAATCTTTATTCACAAACAGTGATTATTACATAAGCCACTGCAGAAAACGTGTCTAAAACACGTGTCTTTCGACAATTTCAATTCCAGTAAAACAATGAGTTCAATAAATATAATGTTTTAAACAAAAACTTTAGAAATTGAACGTTTTTCTCATTATTCAACATCAGTAGATAACTTTTTGACTCGTGTGTTGAAAAGACGTTGTAGTCATTCTCTGAGATTAAATGGTCAGGCACAATACTTTTATAACATTTATTAATCGGAGTTCGGTTGGTATACCCATTCTTATCCTCCATTTTACTCATTTTGCGATAATTCAAGTTTCATCATAACCTTGGTTATGATGAAACTCCTTGGTTGGTTAGTAGATTTACAATTTAAATCCTTTAGTCCCATCAACGTTGAATGAAATACTTTGAAGTGTTTTGATGCCCTACATCGCAGCGAACGAAAAGTGGAATCTTACCAACGAGGATTGTGTGGCGCCTCGCTGTGTTGCCCAATGGATTAAGATGCATAGAATAGATTAACTACAATGAATTGTTCTATATCATCATTCCCTTATGGTTTGTAGTCCAACTGATCAACGAAAAAGCGAAATCGCGAAAGTTGGAAGTCATTGGATATCAATGCTTGTCAATGGAAACCATTCGATGTCTATGGTTGGATTGCTATGACTTCGATTATTAGACTTGAACAATAAGTAATTTCAGACATGCAGATGATTTGATAATATTATTAAAAGTAAACTGAAAACAAATATCACATGATATTCACTCATGAATTGATTAATACAATCAAGAGTTACCTGACTTTGCATTTAAATTTGAAAAAAATTGAGTAAAGCAATTTACTTATCTATTACATATATAATGAGATCATGTTTTGTTATAGACATCGGCAAAGACGCCTATGTGTATTGTCATCATTAATACATATAAGTATAATATTCATTGTGCTAAAGACGTACTTTTGTACAGAACACTAATTCTTCTAGTGGGTGAGTCAAAGTTCACGTTAACACTGCTGATATATTGCATCCTATTATATCTTATTTCTGTGAGATTTTAACGTTAATCGTTTTACCTATAATTCGCTTGATATAAATTTTGTTTATCTGCAAGTATTTGGAAACCGTTCCTGCTGTACACTTTCGTTTCAATCACGTGTTTAATTACGTCCTCTCTTGACCTAAGAAACCTACGGGATCGGAATATATTTGAGTCATGAAGATGGTGAAAGTTATTTATGATGGTAGTGAAAAGCTGGTAGTCTGTGAATCGGCATCACTGTCCGATTTTTCCAAGAAAAGTAAGTCCGTTCATTTTACAAGTACGGGGGAACAGGTTTTGTTCATTTTACTAAGCCAGCTGAATACGCTATTGCCCCTAGAATGCATTTATAGCAAAACTGTTTTACAACATCAGTTGACACTGTTGAATGTACTGTTCAAAATAATTTTGTTTCTAAAATATATTTAGATCTCCGCGAAATGGGACAGGCTCTCCCAGGGTCCAGGGTAAACCTAGGTAGGCCTTATTATTGGAAGTAATCAATTAATATTATCACCACTGACAGTAGAGGTATGCTATATTCTATCCACACTACATCATGCTATAGTTATATACTGTTTATATCAAAGTGTTTAAATATATCAAGTGTGGAAACTCCCCATCACTCTAATGTATTCTTAGTGGCGACAAATCCGCCATCTTTTTTCGCCAAGATAATTTTCAGATATTTATATTCATCAATTTCAAGAAGTCGCTGTGCCTAAAATATTTGGTGACAACTTCATTATTCTAGTGATTCCTACATAAAATGTACTGCTTTATTCATTTTTCACATCAATTTTGATGTTGAACGTGTCATTTCTGAATAATATGGCTTTATAGATGAAACAGTGGAGAAATTGTTGTCATTTGGCTCTCAGATATTGTTTGTCTACATACTGAAGATGCATCAAATACAAATATTTCCTGGAATGAGAAGAAAGGAATATTTGCTCGATATTTTAGCAACATTTTTGTGCTTTAGATGGTTCTTAAACGTTTCATCTGCCAGTGAAGATCAACTCCGCTTGGTTGACGCACGTGACTCGCGCTTGTCCTAAAACAGCCCGTCATGCTCTTATTTTACTGATATCTGTGTTCATACATTGAGTGCACCAGTAGCAGGAGATTCCACCATCTCCATGATAATTGAGCGAGATGTTCCCACGCAAATCACTCTACGTTTTCACTGTTGTGACGTCATGCTTAGTCGCTGTCTGATTGCTTTATTAACTAACGAAGCAGACAGACAGTCGCTACTGTGACTTCACAAGGCGCATGATGTTCTAAATTTTGCTGTTCAGTGAATCATTATGATCTGTGCGTGAAATGGTGTCTGGTAAGTTGATGTTAATGATAGTTAATTGAATCAACTCAAGGTTTTGTAACACGAGTATAGTCACTACATCTGATGCAGTTGATATCACCCATCCATAGTTATGCATTTCATTTTATTAAAAGTAAATATAATTTTGAAGTGGCAACTCAGTGATGGTTAACTACATAGTCCACACAACCTCGTTCATGATGATGTTCAAGGTTGACAAACACTCTGTCTAATGGTCGATCTTGTAAAAAAAAGTTTGACACAATCAACTGCATCAGTAAGTCGGTCAAATTTTTGGCATATAATGAAACTATGTGTAAAGATGATAAGTGTATAAGGTGCAATAATTTCCGCCATGCCCATTATGACTGGGCAGCAAGATCAATTTCGCACTATTGATCCGATTCAACCCAGTATGCCGCATCATGAATGTTGTACGAAAAGCTTCTTCCAAGTTACTATGTTTGATAACGAACACCCTTTAAAACCAATTTTAGTAAGCCTATTAGAGAAGGAGTATTGGCAGCTGAGAGTACTTTCAAAAAAAAGAAAATTGGCAGTTCTTTAATTCAATTAGCAAAAATGAAATTAATTTTTAGTTGCCAACAAGGCTTGATTTGATCCGATATCAAAGGCGTGAGGTCATTCGCACGCAATGTTGCGTGTAAATAACCAGACAACTGAGGCCAAGTTATTCCCACGTAAAAGTGGGTGCCAGCAGCCATAACTATACAGTGAGGTTTTCAGACGCAACAATTCGTCGAAATGTTAACTGTCTTTGCTGAACGGTTACATTTTTGCATGATCACTTCAAATATTCCGCATAATTTATTTAGACATTCATCTTTAGAATTAAGCAATTGCTTCTTAGAAGTGGTTGTCTACTGAACACGTTACCAAAGTTTCATAGTATCAAATTTATTGGAAATTTTACAGATTTTTAGCATATACATGTAATGGTATACTGATTGTCTTCTTGGCAATTCGTAGTCGCTGCTCGTCCGCGATTTACACATGATCATCATTATTCTTCAGTAATTTTACAGTTTTTAATTTGATGTGAAATCAACATGTTTGACAACAGTGGTAGGCATATCAGAAGGTACAAATTGATGCACTTGTTTAATCTCTAGGAGTGGGCATATTCAAAATGTTAAAGCGGGCATTGATTCCTTTGCTTAGTTATTCGGATGAAGCTTTTTGACATGCGGTAAACTAGGGCGAATCAGACATTGTTGGTAAGAAATCTGTTTATTTGCTCAATGATAGCCACTATGACATGATGACTTATGTCAGTGTTGTACTTATTGGTTATCTCCCCCACGTTTTCAAATTTGTCTAAAATCTGCTAAAATGAATCAATCGTCACAAAACTTTAAACACACGTAAGTGAGTATATTCTCTAGCCACATACCAAGTTTTAGGCAATTCGAAGAGGTCCTTTTTAAATTAGGAGCGATATATATATATATAATCTTTTTGATGACATAATCAGAAGTTTCAAGCAGCAGTTTTGGAAGAAACTGTCTTTTTGGTGCTTATCATCACGCACCGCTTATTCTGATAACACATGATGTATACTGAAAACTATCGATGCTCGACATGAACCATGTTATTACGAACCTATAAAAATAAAAAGGTCGAGGAAATCCGGCTTTCAGTTGTCTGGACAGAAAAAGTTTTCAAACTGTAGACAAACTTGATTCGAGCAATTTTTCGTATCATTTTGATTCAATGAATTTTTTGGCAAGAAATCCACGGAATGTTCATAAAAACATAAAGACAGTAGTTTCAGAACCCTGTTTTCAACATATGAGCTGAAAAAACATTACCCGTTACATTCTAGGGGTCTAAACTGATCCTTGAAAAAGTGCGTAATAATTAGGGCAACTGACTATTTCGTAAATCAAGTCCAATGTCCTCCAGCAAATAATACCTATGCTACTTATTTCAAGGATTTAACATGCATAAATGTTATTTGAAAAAATTGATTTCTGATGTTTTTGTTCCTACTTTTGGATGAGACCAGGCCTTCAAAATCAGCAGATTTATTATATACACTTGAGTACTCTTCGTAAAAGCATACGTTTGCGTCCAAGTGGCATTCTGGCTGACCTACATGTAATTTATGAAATATGCATTGATGCACTATTGAAGCTTTATTAAGGACATTTGGCATATATAAATTAAATTTATAGTAGGGTAGCCTACACTTCGTTTTTCTATCCGAGTAGAAATGAGATTTACCTTACATATAAAAAGTTTTTGCAATTTTGAGTCTCATGGGATATTTTGTTCTCATCTACTTACATGTTGACCAACCCGTACTACATTTTTTCGCTTAACTACCAACGAATTGTCCCACGCGACACGTCAGATGTCTACTCTTGAAATTTGAAAGGGGTTTGCACCTCGAGATCCCGACAACTCCTTAACAGTTCGGAAGAGCCGACGAAACTACCGGGGCGGAAATGCGATTCACTATTGACTGTCAACGCTGTACTACCAAACTTTTTCTGATATCATTAAGCCTACCGTTATTGTCAAGTTTTGACTTCCAATTGTTATCTGCCGATGCATGTTTAGACATGGACATCTAAACATCCATAGACTGATCGCAGATTTCCAAATAATACCACTGTAGGTGGACTAAACCCACAGCTAAGTTTGGCCTATAGAAAATCTGTCAATTCAATCAACTTGTATTAAAGTTAAAGAACGAAGTCAAAATGTTCAAGAATCCCTTAAGTAGATCGGGGTAAAATAAGTAGTTTTATGAACAAACGCAAACAATGTATACATTGGCCTACTGAGTATATCAAATAAAATCCAGCATGAAAAACTGACGCATGTCCTCACTTTTCACGAACGGCAGTTTTTTTTCGAAAAGGTGAACGCTACTTCAGTGCTAGACATTGGTTCCGCTGGGTAGTTCCGCCACACAAAAATAATTCAGTCTATCAGCTGGTATTTACATGTCAAGCAGGGGTCAACTATCTCAATTTTGCCACAATCAGTTTATATTTGCATCATTTGAGGGCATTGTACTTTTGTAGGCTAGGCCTACGTCTTAATGTTAAATATCGAGATTCTCCAATTGTTCCATTGTGAATCTCTTAACTTAATCTTTATGTGCTTTTTCTTTTTAAGTAAAAATAAAACTACATGTACCGGTACACATTATAACCAAGTGGTATCTCTAATAGCCGCGCGTAGCCTCCCATCTAATTCATTGTTAAATTACATCAACCTCTAAAATTCCGCTACATGGGGGGCATGTAAAACGTCTGTACAAAAAGTCTACTATTAATATCCGAAATAGTACTATAATATCATTGTACATCATTGAATCGCATAATTCAAAAGTGATTAACTTGCTAATAGGCTGACATACCACAAATCAGCCACAAAACGATGTGGTGACAGATGGTACACTGGAAGGAGAAGGATGACATATAATAACACGAATAACATTAGGTCAATCACTCACTGCATGCATGAATTATATGGAATGTAATTTGAGATCATGAATATTTATCAATGTAAATGGCCTGATATCATGTTGAGTTCATTAGCATCATTGATGAAATGATGTCTTTATAGATTCTCGATCTAACGATCCGCGATGGTATGTATCAGTCTTTTAAAATGTCATTTGCGCGTGCTTTCTATTTGGAGCGTAGGTATTGTGCTTTGTCGAAACGGTGAAGGTGCGCTCGTCGTCAGGCAGGTGCCAGTGCGTGCACTGGCTGGCGACGATTTTGAACAAATGAGTGTTGAATTTTGTTTTTTTCAAGTTGCCGTGTTTTTTGCAGCAGTACAAATAGTTCCAAATAAACAACCTACGCTTAGAAAATACTTTTTGTGTAAGTATCTAGAAGTTAAAATAAAAAGAGTTAGCCTTTTTCATCTTTTTACATTTTGTAGCAAAAATGTCGTACGATATACGCCTATATAGTTCGTTTTATTTCATTGAAATTTAATCAAAGTATTTCATGGAGTCGAAATAGCTTTTGTGGAGTCTCATTAGGGAGTAGCGACCAAAAGAAGATTTTCATCAGGGATGTTGCTTAGAAAGTTAATGCTATTTGAATTTCATTTTGAAGCGTTTCTAGGGATAGAATAATGGTTAAACGTTACCACTTCCTCATACTGATGGATTGAGTGGTACTGACATAGTCAGACTTTGATCTGAAGTGGTGTGATCAGTTTAACCGTTTACACGCCGCTATATGATGCAGTGCAAATTCTAATGATTTTATTGCGCAACATATTTGGAGGTACTATGATTAAGATATGTTACATTAAGACCTGTAATTGATTTATTAAATTTGACTGATCATTGCAATTGATCATTCTACAACAGATATGTTTAAGGTTCTTAAAAAGCCTAAATACACCAAACTGCGATACGAGTAACTTAAGTTGCATCACAAAAGTAAGATGCAGGAAACTGAAAGTAAATCGTTAACCGCCGATCCTTTCCATTATTTCAAATCAGTTTTTCTGACAACCTTATCAAGTAGAGGATCTTACTTAACATTTATCTTTCAGTAAAGAAAACGTTTGATATACACGAGTTGGAGGATATTGAGATCACTTGGATGGCCTGCGTTGTTACCAATGAAGTATTCGAAGTCATATACTCGACGGAGAAAGCGCTGGAGTTCGGAATACTGAGATCTGAACCTCCGAGTAAAAGACGTCGGATCACTCAAGAAGATACCGATCATTATCAGTCTTCATCATCAACAGATCAACAGTCGTCACCCTCTTCTTCTGCTACTCCGGGTAGTCAGCAAACTCGACAGCCGTTAATTGAGCAGAATTGCAACACCACTCCAGTTAGAAGACAGGTAACTTACCTTTGCTATAATTGCTCATTTGTGACAAATAG
This sequence comes from Prostheceraeus crozeri, assembly GCA_907163375.1. NCBI lineage: Eukaryota > Metazoa > Platyhelminthes > Polycladida > Euryleptidae > Prostheceraeus > Prostheceraeus crozeri. Next base: position 145,677 of record CAJQUW010009248.1, read on the forward strand.
CTACGGCAGCATGAACAATCATTTACGAATTCATGGCAATTCCGGTGCATTGCTTTGTAAAAATTGCTTCAGCAAGTATAGAAGTTTACGGGGATTTCAAAAACACCTTGATAACTGTTTCAGCGTTCAGGCAGATGAACTGAATGACTATGCAGACATAGAAAATGTTCTTATTGCGGATGGTGCTGATCACCTTAGTGCGTTGGCACTGCGATTGCAAGGTACTTATCGATGTAGCGAGACAGTTTTAAATGTCATATTTGAGAATTTACTGGCACTTTTTTCTTTGCCGCAACTTCAGATTTCCAAATTACGAGGTTCGACTGAGAACCTTACAAACCAGTATCGACGCAATCAAAATTACAAGAATATGTTTAAAATGCCGGAAATATTGCACGTTAGCAATGAAGGTCACAAAGGTGCCGTTGTTGATTTTAAACAAATGATGATTTCTCTGCTACAATCACCAGAGATAGTCGCATTCACAAAGAGAGATAGTACACAGCATTTTAGGATCTCTATATATTCAGACGATGTTGGAGTAACCAATCCGATTGGAAAGAGCAGGAAAAAGCACAAATTATTTGTCCTATACTTCCAAATTCTTAACCTCCCAGCTATGTATCGATCAAAAATTGTTTCGATCTTCCCTATTGTATTTGCCCGTAATTCTTCTGTAACACACGAAAACTTTATGCATCTCTTACTTCAGAATTTCTTGAAGTCCATCAAAGAGTTCCACGAGGGTGTTACTTTGAGGGTGGCGAACTTTGATGTTAAAACTACTGTTGAAGTCGTTTATTTCGTTGGTGATTCCTTAGCGGCTAATTCTTTGGCTGGATTCAAAGAAGGATTCAATCCCCGGACAGTCCGTTGTTGCCGAATGTGCAATAGTACATCAGAAGATATGAAACTATTTTACACACATCATCAATGCAGTATTCGTGATTTGAATCAGCATGAATTGAGACTGAAAGAGCTAGATTCAGGCTTATCAAAGAAGTGCAAAGTGTATTGGTCGAAAGTCTACGGCATTCGTGGTCGAAGTATTCTGTCAGAAATTCCTATATTTGATGTCACCAAGCAAGTGTTGTTTGATCCAATGCATGATCTTCTGGAGGGCATTCTGCCCCATCAATTAGAACTTTTCCTTCAGCATTGTGTCAACAATCGAATTTTTACCATTGGCTTTATTAACAGCTGGATTCAGAAATTCCCCTATCTTCCATTGATGGAAAAACCAGGAATTATCCCAGGCACTTTGAAAATCAAAGGCTTGTTTGGAAGTGGCCAAACATTAACACTGGCGCGAGTTTTGCCTTTGATATTGATTGATTTTGATATTGATAATCTCATTTTGATTGCTTAGCTTTGCTTATAAACATCGTCCAATTGAGTTTCTCTCCTATTGCATCAGAGAGGCTTATTGAGGATCTGGAAAGAGTCATTCGTGAGCATCATATCCTGTTCCTATCTTTATACCCCAACGATTTTACTCCTAAAATTCATTTCCTTAAACACTACCCTTTTCAAGCTTTGAACTTTGGACCTTTGAAGGAACACATGTGTATGTCTTTTGAAAGAAAGCATCAGATTTTCAAGAATTTTAGGCACTTCAATTTCAAAAATATACCCCTGACCGCCTGCAAGTGTATGCTTACTAATTCGATCAGTTCTTTCTTTGATTCGTCGGGCAATATCAAAGCTGATGTGTTCTGTGAGTTAGATGAAATTATTCACAAGACTGTCTCAACAAAACTTAAAGTTAATGGTATTCTTTATGAGACAGGTAATATAATCACTTTCGTCAACGAATATAAAGTGACGTTTGCATTGGTTGAAGGAATCATATTGCGCGAAAGCAAGCATCTTAAGGTAGCGCTGCTTGAAAGTTCCAAGGAAAAGATGGTGTTCGTTTGTAAAAGAACGGAGGTTACTGATGAAATCGACCCTAACAATTTGAAGATTCCGTGGACAGTACCATACGTGAAGAGGAGCGACTTTTATCTAGTGGTGCCTGTAGCTGTACCATGGATGTGATTCAGTAAGCATAAATGATAGGTTGGTTTTGGGGAAATGCGATCTGAAATATACTTCGATTTTGTCGAGCTAATGTGCTATCATCAGTGATGGCAATTAACAATGACTTCACGATTGCAAGTTCGTAGCTTAGCCCTATCCATATCCGGGAGAGGGGCTCCTAGAGCCATCCTAGAAATTTTTTGATATCGCACCAAAATTATTAATGTCTACGGCTCTAATATTTTGTGATTTTCAGTATGTCGTATTTCTGATAAGCAACTAAAATTGTATGAAACATCAAAAAATTGACATTCTAAAATGGAACCTTTTGAAAATCAAGAATTTTTGCAAGAATTTTGCAAGAATCTCAATAAATTCAAATCACTTAGTTCAGACCTAAAGATGTCTCTGATGTCATGGACGTTTCTGTAATATCTGCCGTTATAGTTAGATAAAATGTGTGTTATCTATCCTCATCGCATTTCCCCTAAACCGCCGTTATTGAGTTGAAATCATTATCATTTGCGAGTTCATCCAATTCAATCGTTCATGAATTTAGTTTCGTTTCAACGTTTATCGTTTCACAAATCTTGAAGTAGATTTATCTTGCGTCTTCTCAAATCCATTTACAGTGATAAAAGGTGATGCGATGAAAAACTTAAAAAATACAACTTTCAACTGGTTTTCATTGAAGCCAGACTCAAGTACTGACATAAATATTGTATAGGAAAAAAGGGGCTCCTTTAAAAGAAAAGCCAGGGTGGCCGCGTGTACTCGATTTTCGCTGATATACTCGAATGTATTCGAATTCAGATAAGTGATTGAAAACATTACTACAAATCGCTACTACTGAAAACGTCTCACAGCCTTACTATGATCATGCTTATTTCAGGCCTCTGGCAGGTTTTCCTCTATTTTTGGATCCTCTCCTCTAAAATGTTATATTTTAGGAACTTTTTTCTGTTTCCTCTAAATTATGTTAATGTACCGTATATATATATATATATATATATATATATATATATATATATATATATATATATATATATATATATATATATATAATGATGTATTGTTCTAAAAGAAACCAGAGAAAATATGCAATTATGCATCATATATATATATATATATATATATATATATATATATATATATATATATATATATATATATATATTTATATTTATATACTCGATTTTGCTAGATCTAGTGTACTCGAATGTACTCGATTTTTTCAAGCAAACAACGCAGCCACCCCGAAAAGCACAAATTATTTGTCCTGTACTTCCAAATTCTTAACATCCCTATGAAATAGACACTGTTAAACTGGTTAACTTCATTGATCATAAGAATTCCGTTTGCCTATCACGCCCAATAGGAAAAGCGATTATGCTGTGATATTTTAGTATTCAGCAATACGGTATGTCAAGCACTTAACAGATAGGCCTACATCGTGAATAACATCTGGAAGAAAACTTCCGATTCAAATTATCTGATAAAATACAATTGTCACGATAGCAACGACGTTCAAGAATGAATATCTGTGACGATTCCAGGATCGCTGAAACCTACTTCATAACTACACACTCGTATAGGCTATACTTTGCAAGTTATTGCAGACAGCTAATGCTATGCAATGCTATAACAGCATACCTAATGCACCTGCTACTATATTGAAATTCTGTTCATATCATATTAGCAGATCTCCAAGGTTCCTTTCGCCGACGATATGATGGAAAGATTTGATAACAGCATCTCCGGTTTAGCGAAATCTTACATGCGAGGCGAGCGTAAGGACGATGGCTTTGCGCGGAAGGAAATGAAAACTGCCCTTATTAACTTCTGTATGGATTCACTACCAGAGTCAAGAGATCAATTGGAAAATCGAGAGTTTTATAGTCGTCTGAAATCCTCACTGTATGCGAAATATCCGAATTTCCCTGGATCTTTCGTAAGTTACTTCGTATAATGATGAGTGTCAGCTTTTAATTTGTTATCTTTATTTTAGGGAGATGTGCTTCTGAACGTTTCGAACTCTGTCAGACAAAGGTGGTTCACAAAGTTGCATGGGATCAAAGTCAGACTATCTCCTTACGGTCAAAGAAAAAATACTGTCGTGCAGACTATTGGTGTGGCCGAGACAGTGCTATCGAGAGATGAGCTTTTGAAGGACACAGAGGTAAAACTTGAGTCAACAGCACATTCCACGACTATTTATTGTTTATTTCCTATGCATAATGCATAATAATACTAAATTATTCGGTGCAGCACGTATATGTTATCGAAAAACTAAGTCGTCTTCAAGGCCTGCATTAGTCGTGGACCTTTAAATATATGTAGGCCTACACGGATCACGTAGACATATCGCTTCAGTTTCGTTCTCGGACGTGAATATTTGCAAATTGTGAAGAAATAGGCAACGAGCACGTTATAGACGGGATTGTATTATACACAAGATCTCAGCGTTTTTCTGTACGATTCCATCGTTAATTGCTATAGGCATGTCACTTCAATGCATGGTTGTCTTCTAAATCTTTCTCTTGTGCATGCTGTATTAAATGCAATATATCATTTCATTCTTTCAGGAGGAACTTTCCAAGGCAAAACCTGACATCAAGCATTTACAAATACTGAATAGAAATTTGTTCAACGGTGCTTTTCATGATGCCATACCCGCAAGACTCTCATTTTTCTGCAACATTGATCTTCGAAGAATTCATCCGTCTATACCCGAAGCACAAGAACCTACTCGCAAACGCTGAGGAATTCTTGAAAAGGAATAATCTTCATACCATGGAAGATATCGAGTCGATTCAGGAGGAGGTTTCGCACTCTCGGGTTTCGCAATTCATCACCAGAGTTTCGGTAAGAATGAATGAATTCAGGCCTTTACCTGACTTCAATTGGCATTACTGACCATTATTGATTATAAACCAAATGAATTGGACTCGATTGCGCATAGGCGTAGTCAGTAAAGCTTAGCATGCTTGAGAGGACGTCGATGAAATTTTTTTAAAAAAATAAGCAACTTGGTCGTGTTTCCGAAATTTCAAATACGGATCCACTTCCCACTTCGGAAGAAGCGTTGACCTTTACTTTTCGTGCCTCCTCAAATTTTTTAAATCCTGAGCCATGTCACGATCTCGCATCAGATTGGCTGAGACATTTAATTATTCGCTTTGTTTGCCTCGTGATGGCGTTGTGGCAAACTAGGGTTCCTTCCTATGTTCGAATCCCAGGTCGGAGCATTAGCCTATTCATCTACTTTCGTATAAAGGCATACTATAATTGTAATTATGCTAAAAACGTTTTGCTTCATGCCAATCACGAATTTTCTGTTGCGAATAATGCTTCTGGTAGCTTACTAGAATCTAATCAACAGTTTGTTTGTCAAAATTCAGGATCGATTTGCTTTACATAGGACTGGACTTACCACAGCACTTCATGAAGCATTCAGGACCTGTCTTACTAATTTGTCGTTGCCTATACTGTCATTAAGTTGTATTTACATGTTACTATATAAGTAATTTCAGGACATCGCAAGCGTCGATTTTAGATGATGAATAACAACCGACCGATTGGCGATACTGATCTCTGAATGGAATCACAGTGTGTTGCATTTGCAGTAACAGCACAACTATGGTTTAATGCTGAGCATTTTTGTTGATACCACCTGCAAGATTCCATGTAGGCATATTGTTTCTTTTTTGATAGTAAGGTCACCAGTGATGACCTAATTTTTTGAAAATATTTCTCATCCCCGAAATTGAAGGTTTTTTACTATTAACCAGAAGCGTTGTCATTTATTGCTTTCATCAAAATAGGGCATCGGAGATTTTATGATTTTTGCAATTGGTGAACTTTTCACTTGTAACTTTTTCGTTCAGGGGATAACAATTGAATCGAACAAGTCCACCACGAAAATAGTATGCTTTGCTATACCATACTTATACTACTTATACTATTCACGTTTCTAAAATATGCTTTACACATTACTATGCATTTAATCAAGTGATAAGGGAACCCAAACTAACGTAGGCAGTGCATTATATTCGCGTCCACTTCTTTTTATTAGAGACCGGGTATGGGTTACACACCTCCCTATTTCGAGCCCCTTTTTTCTTCATTTTCCACTCTTTTGTGAGTTGTAGGTTGACACTTCGCAGTCTCCACGACCTTTGTCATAAACCCTGGCTGACATGTATGCGTTTTTTTACTTGTGAAAAAGTCAAATATTTTTCAAATTTACTGAAAATTTTGACATTTGGGACATTGTGAAATAAAAACGTCATATTTTCCCAACACGTGTTCACGTAGTAAAATAACATTAAACGACCAAGAGTGTTTGAGAATGTTACAATGAAACCTAGTGATTGCTGTCAACATAGTCTTTTCAATGTTTGTCGACTCTTAATTTAAGAAAATATAATTTCTGAGAAGTGAATTTTCAATTTGCTGAGAAGTATTGCAGACCATTCTAGTTTATTTTAATATACAGCCGAGAAACATTTTCGTACCTATTATCAACTTGAATTCCGACATTATTAACATTAACGAATCAATCTGTGTTCAATTTCCGCCAAAATTAATCTTAACATTCCGCAAAAATAGCTTGCTTTGACTCAATTTGGCAAAGAATGTCTGCGGCAAAATTTGCATCGCCTCGCTCTGACACGCCAAATTGAGTCAGTCATTATCAAGATATTTTCGGAAGTGAACGTCGGGCATCCGCCTCCAATGAAAACGATCGCTTCCACTACCCTACAATCAAAATGACCATAGATTCACATTGACTAGCATTTCTAAGAGGTTCTCCGTCAATTTGGGGAGAGATTAGCAAGTAAAAAAAAAACTACAGTCAGTCGGTCGGCATCGCTTTCATGGCATACATGTAATTTCAAGATCTTGGCGAAAGCTAAACGCAAGTTCCATTTTCGACTTATGCTTTAACATAAATGATAAAGGCATCACTTAATATTCCGTTGGATTCAATCCAGTCACATTCGTCTGCTGCGGCATAGGCCTAGATTTTCGAACTTCTTATTAATGTATTGGTCTGTTCGGTTCAAGATTGTATAAAGATAACCAAAATTTCGAAATGAAAGTGAAGATCCTTAAAGCATAACAGCCCAGCTTGTGATTTTAATGCATTCAGTCATGATGGAAATATTCAAAAAAATGGTAGTTTAGATCCCTAAATCATATAAGTGCCCAAACATGATCAACCTATCTAGAAACTGATCACAATTTTCCGGCTTTTCTGTTTTTTATGGCGAAATTGGTCTAATTCTAAGTATTTTAGGTTTATGCATTCAAACTTCGGTTTTCTCGATTTTTTGACTGGCCAATTGTGATCCATGTGTCCAGGAGTACGGAATATCGTACAATCAACGTGTAGTTGCACTCCTGGTCAAAAGAAATGCCCAAACTGCAAACATCGAAAAAGCTGTGTGAGGAGGCTTTGCTCTCTTTCAATGCTTTCCTTAAGGTAGTAAAGGAAAATGTACATCATGTACAAAATAGCGTTTCTGAATCTTGAAGAATTAGCTTTTGAATTGCACATTACACGTCGATGCTTGGAAGAGGTTTGATGACCTCTGCATCACCCAAGGCCTACCAAAACTAGCAGCAGCTTCGATTTTTACAGGTAGGGCAAAGCATTTCACCCGGATTTACTACAACCTAATAACGTGTTGTATACCGTAGATGTAAGAAGAAATTCTTGATGGATTTACATGTACATGTAAAATGAATTCCTGTCATTTATTCTATATCGCATACTTTATTGATTTGCAGGATGAAACTTTCGAAAAGGAATTGAAAAGGCGTTCTAAATTTGGGCCTGAGGTGCTGTTTTCAACAACCCGCTATGGTTCCGTTTCTAGAAACGGTGTAGAGTTTTCAGCTACTTTCTCGTGCTTGGCAGAAAGTTTAGCCGTTGGATTGGTCACATACTATATTATGGACTTAACATATCCATCTGCTTTCGCTCAAATGCTAGGCCTACTTCAAGAGGCCCTGTCTGTTGGAGGATCCCTTTCTCCACAAGAACAAGAGACTGAAGAAAGTGCTGTATAAACTGAATGGACAATAGCTGGCAGAGAATACATATTTTCGCATTGGATTATTGTATTTTGATTACTGCAGGATTTCGTTACATTTTGGTATGTAAATATAACGCTAATCTTATGCAAGTAATGCCAAATTTGGCATTATCTGCTTTAGCGTTATTATAACGGGGTTTTAATGCAATTGTTCCGCGATTCTAACGACAATTTTTCAGTTAGATACTAACAGCAATAATGCGTTATAATAGGTGTTATCAGATGCATCATAATGGAAGGATAATGCATATGTAACGGCTGTTTAATGGATGAACTAGCATTAGTTATCCGTTACTTCCAAAGACAAAGGCGTTAGAAAGAGCATTTTAGGCATTATTATGATGTTATTAATCCGTTATATTTCACAAAAAACGGCAAAATAATGGATTATTTAGCGTTAGAATAGCGGAACGAATCAGTTATGAAAATAACGCCAAAATTTTTTAGAGTGTAGATTCAACAATGCTAATCTCAAAGTCCGAGTTTCCACGGTAAATGATTTTAAAGCAATCATTGTAGTTACGAAAACAATGGTTACATTGTTCTATGTGTTTTGCAATGGCACTATTGCCACTTAAGTGTTCAAGTTTACGTTGATGCAGACGTCTTTTGGTTTTGCCAATATATTGGCAATCAGGATCAACTTGACATTGAAAGCAATAGTCATGCATGTCTTGACCTAACTTACTTTTAAGGGAGAAATATCTTCCAGTTTTGAACGAGGTCATAACAACCTTGCATTCCAAGTTAAGTTTACGAAATATTTTTACTAACTTATTACGAAATTTCTGTGATGCATAAGCCACGAAGGGGATTTTTATTATTTTATTGAAGTCAATATCAATTGTTACGCGTGAATTGTTTAATTTACGACCTTTAAATTTGTTAATTGTTGATTGAATTAATTGCAATGGATAGCCATTTCTACTGAAAATATTGGTAATTTTACTACATTCATTATGGAATAGATTCCAATTGGTGGATACATTGTAGGCACGATGAAGCATCATAATACTAGTGTGTTTTTCCAATTGCGAGGACATAAAGCATTGAAATTCAGTAAAAGACCTGTAAAGGTAGGTTTACGATAAATCTCAGTAAGTACATTGTCCTCATCAATTTTCAGAAAGACATCCAGAAAAGGTAATTCTTTATTACCCACTTGTGATGTAAAGTGCAAGTTACTGTGTTGAATGTTTAGAAAACTATGGAATACATCTATGTGTTGTTCGTTGTTAAATACAGCTATGATATCATCCACATAACGACGATACACAACAGGAGAGAAAGGTAAGTCCTGCCATTTATGTTCTAGATTAGCTAAGATGTTAGCGAGGGTTGGGCCCAACGGGCTACCCATACTTACACCATCCACCTGTTGGTTTACGGTGTCATTCATAAGAAAGCAACCAGACGTGGCAAATTTTAGTAAGTCTTTAAATACTTTCCAATATTACTACAAATATATATATATATATATATATATATATATATATATATATTATGATATATAAGTAGATATATACTATAATATATCTACAAACACTAAAATTTGCCATCAATTGGTTAAGAATGACATCTTCGAGTCACAGACAAGGACCAAGCGGCCCAACCAAAATGCGAAATTCACAGAGATGGACTGAATTTGAAATGTCTATAAAGACAAAAACATGACCATCAACACCCAACTGCTGAAATCACCAAAAGCTAAAACAATGGCGAAAACATCGAATTTCTGTGGCTTTCATTTACCCCTGACTAACTAGAATCCACCGATTAAAGTGAAATTCGTAAATTTTACACTGTCTGAGCATTGGAAATGTCGGTGAACTCTTCCATCCTTTATAAATTTGCTGCGGTGAATTGAAATACATTTTACCGATAAAATTTACACTGTGCACACTGCAAAACTTTCAGAATAGGAACACATTAGATCTGTAATAGGAAAGGAAAAATGACAAGGGAAGCGTTCAGTCCAAGGTTCACATTGATACTCGTAAATAGACTTTGAGAAAAATAATTAATCGAAAATTAGTGGTATTCATTATAGCATGATGCAAAAGCTCCCAGCAATTTCTTCTTTTGTGACAAGATTTGAACAAATTTCCTTTGCGAATTCAAATTCAAACAAATGATTGAATTGAATCGCTGGATAATTGCAGATGGTTTAAGTGAAACAGGTTAGACATATTTGAGAACTTGGATGAAGCTAATAGAATGTTAACTGCAACAAACTGAATGGAATTTGAGTAATGAAAGAAATGTTTGAAAGTACGTACATGACAAGATGTGTACATATTGAGCTAGAAAATATTTGTCTGTCAGTGTATATTTGTCATATTTCTCTGCCAACAGACATTCATCTCAGATAAACTAGTTCATGAAACAGATAAAGAATACTGTAGTCCAACTTCAAATACACGAAATTATTCCAATTTCTAAATCACCTCGATTCAGCGTTACTAACGCTGCTTAATGATCTTTTAAATTCCTAATTATACATTTTCATTTTTCGACTGACCTTATCGATTAAAAATGTGTTCAATAATGTGTAATAATTAATTACATTCTGTTGATGATTTTTGCATTTGTTGATGCAAAGTCGAGTCATAAATCACGATTTTTCGATGGATTACAATAACATTATTCATGTTAATAATAATTAATATATAATAATTAATTATTGATATATATAGTTAATTATGATTTGATATTAATAATTATACTTAAACTGAATATTTAAATTGATAATTGATAAGTAAATTAATAATGGTACTTATTATAATATATCATCAAGAAATGTGGTGCATGGTTCAACAATGATTGATTGCAAATCATGTTACAATAAAAAAAGTGACATTCAGAGATCAATAAACAACAAAATAGATAGAAATTAAGTCCATTTACACAAATCAATTTTTCAGCAAAAATATCATTAACAAATGACATGTCACGATACAAATTGGTGGAACAAATTCTGTTCCATATGTGGGGATATTAGTAGCTCCCATGCACAAATAACATCTAAGCATTTCTATCTGTATAGGCCTACATATTGATTCGAAGAATATTCCTATAGTTTGAGGAGTTATTTATATAATTTTTTCCAAATGAACAAAATAAATCTGGTGACAACCAAAAATGTTGCGCCAAATGTTGTTAATGCTAGCCACATTTAACCCGACTGTTAAAACCACTAGAGAGCCGTGGAGCGGTATAGTGGTTTCTAGCACACATAGCAAAACTGGAGTGTAAGCACACTAATACTAAAGGGCTTGATAGTAGTGGCATATTAACATCCTCCGCTATGTTCTACTAACGGACTGTTTACAACCCGTGCGGTAACGGCAGTCAATTTACCGCAAGCGACGATTGGCGGCAGCCGCTAGCACTCGGCTATTGACTTTAACAGTGACACAAATAGCAAAAAAATAATAAAGGAATTATCTTCTGATTATACTGCACATTTTTCCATTGAGCGAAATGATTTAACGTTCGATTTAATTTCCGTGCAAAATCTGCATCCTTCATGCTATTCCATCATACACAGCAGCAGCACTGACGTAAATCACGCTGATTGCAGGTTATATCAGATGCATCATATCATCACAAATAAAGACTACAGATTTCAGGAATATTAATGTTTCATTTTAGTTCTAAGTATCAGTTCTACGCATTCCTTTTGAACCGTCAGGGTGGCCTAGTGAAGAAGGTGCGAGCTCGTCTCCACCGCGGACTTCGGTTCGATTCCTAGGTCGGACGATTGCGGTCGGAGAATGAAAGGTGTTCGTGTCTTGTATTGACTTAATAGCTGTCATTCTCTTTAAATATTCGAATTCTACAAACTACTTCACATGAAACTGATGCTGTCATTTGGCGTTTTAATACTATATCTAGAATTATACTAACACGCCGAGACGCGTCATTCTAACCTGCAGTATCCCATATGCACGTCCATCTATAAGAACTGCTGTGACAATCAAACAGAAGTGTATTTGGATCAATTACTCCTAAATCATATTCATCTTGACACATACATTGAATACAGTTATTATCAAAGAAGGTAAACATAATGTTCATAGGACGAGGAAACATGTAGACTTCATACAAAGGTTTCTATGCCGCATAATAAGTCAATTAAAATAGTCAGATGCAGTCAGCAAGTGCTAATAGTATCAATGATGAAATTAAAACAACTTAGAATTTATGTGCCATGCCTTTTAATTTTTTTGCAAATTTGCACCTTATAGCTCACGATTATAAAAATGAGAATTCACATGCCAAAGGTAGTCATAACATGTCCACGTTGAGATTGTGTAAATCGGTTGATTCGGTTTTATAATTATCATCATTGAAGCAAAAAGAACACGCGCGTGTATCAGTGCATGCCGTCGGAATCACTTTAGTTCGATGAATCCAAATATACATGCATGTCTTAGGTTCATTAAATGGAAATCGATGCAGGCTGTCTTCCAGGACAGCTTCCTGTCTCAATGTACCCACTTCGATATACAATATCGTCATTTGAAATTGACGCAAAAAATGAAATAGAAAAATCTGGCTCCGGGGTCCACTGGACCACCCCTCAGGTCTCTGAGGGTTAATTAGCTGAAAAGTCTTATCCAGATCTTAGCGATGCTCCGACAATTACCAGCTGCACACTGATTCACTGAATTTGGCCTCGTGTCGCGTCCTTTATTGATATTGACATTCAATATATTAGTACTTAACAAGCATTTTAGTACTTCTATGAATTTAAGGAGTTTTGGTAATCTTCTGTTTAGTCCTCAGATTGTTACTTAAATAGGACTCGATGATTATCAGTGTAGAAGAGTTCGTGAACAGATTTATTTCTGGCACCTTGAACACACTGGAATATTAAAACAAAAATTTTATGATGAGGAAGGCGCTTGATTTATGGAATTAGATTTCCTCACAAGATTTCCGTACATGGGAACGTGCATCCAGTGACACTCCTATCTCAAGCAAATAACTCTAAATTGACTTCTCAAGACAAAGTTAGTTCGCTTATTTCGGCAATTACTGTCAAAGTGAAAACAACATCAATTTGGTGCACCAGCAAGAGCGGTCAATGAAATTTTCAAAAATCGTCATCTTTCATGACAGGAAAGGTTACATAAGGTAAGCAATAAGATTGCATTGCAATGTTTTCATTGTACGTACATTAACTTACATTTAGTCCTACATGACCATAACACGGCCAAATTGTCGTATGCCCTGCATTAACGAAATAAGGAGGTAGCGACGCACTTCATGTGACGTACTACTGAGTTTTACACTAGAATGTTTTATGGACAATAGCGGAAGATAAATGCACTAGATATAATTCGATTTCTATGACCAATATCAATTGTTCTACGTCTATGTCCAGAAACAGACGTTTGCAGGCAAAGAAATAATGGCATACAGCCACAGTGCGATAAGAAATGTTTGCAGCCACGCAGCGATGCACAGAATTAGATTGTTTAATCGTATCACTTTGCTAGAAGTGCAAGCTGAATCAAAATAATGGCACATGCAGGAACTTAATAAGTGGGCAAAAAGAAATTTTTAATACCTTGCAGAGATAGGAAAAATAGTCGTGCGTCGCTTGCGGATTGTTGTGGATTCCTTCAAAATGCTCCGATCGCGGCGATTCCTTCAGATTCGAAGAATTCAGATCATTGCGCAAAAGTTTTCTCGATAATGTTGGACTTTCCGATCATCATCAAAAAAGTTGGCAGGCGCACGAAAAAACGTTCACATACTTCTCTGTAGAACTTGACATCAACTGTGTCTCTTTGCTGTGTGATCCGCTTGATAACAGTCACTGAAACTTAACACGATTTGGCGTGTTGAACTGGCTGCTCATTGTTCGATTGCTATGGCATTATGTCAGTAGATTGTGCCATTTCATTAACGTTACATGTTCCAATGTTTACTTTCTTGTCAAACAGAAGAAGAGACGACCTGTCTAATTCTGTGCCGTGCATTAATGAAACAAGAGAAGTCGCGTATATTTGATAAACATTATTGTATTGCACGAAGTTCATCTGTCGCATTACAGAGTTTCACTCTAAAATTTTTATGGACAATAGCGGAATGCCCTAGATATAATTCGATTTCTATGGCCAATATCAATTGTTCTACTTCTATGTCCAGAAATAGACGTCTGCAGGCAACGAAATAATGGCATACAACCACAGTGCGATAAGAAATGTTTGCAGCCATGCAGCAATGAATTCTTGCAGTAGGCTGATCAGTGGTCATGCAAAAGCACATGATTCCTTCGCGTCTTCAATAACGCAGACCATAGAAATAAACTGTTTATCTGAAGTTCGCTAGAATAAAAATTGACTCAAGGTCGCGGCACATCCGGGGGAACTAAGTTGGGGCATGAAGAGCCAATTAAAAGCTTCGATTTACTCATGTGACTGATTCTAACCCAATGATACAGACGTTGACAGGTGCATCTAAGTGAAAATGCGTGCGATTTATGTGCCGTTATTGTGTATTGCATGAAGCTTAATTTCCATTGTTGTCCATTGTTTTATTGTTGTCAATTTCTATGCCGCAGACAAGTACTCCTCAATTGTTTATAATGTCCATCGCCATCGATTCAACTGGGGTGCAGCGTGACGTAATGATGCACAATGGACTGTAGCATTATAACTAACACGTGTTTATACACAATACGGTGAATAATCTTCGACAGAGAGATGTCAATTTACCAGCTAATGACATAATAAACGGTCCACGTTTTTAGAATCGTCATGACATAAAAACTGCTTTACTTTAATTTGCATACTTTTTTGAAAATACCAGTCAGTATGCATGCAATTAAGCACTAATTGTTGAATTGAATCTTTGAACTGCTGGTTCAGACACGAATAATGTCATCATGATATTTTATCTAATTTTTCTTCAATATTGTGCATGATGTGGTTGCCATGCTTATTGCTTTTATGTTAAACCTGAACCCCGCAGCCATATTTTTCAACTTCACTTCGATTTCCTATTGATTTATGTTAATTGTTCGATTTTTTAGTTGTCTCCTTCCATAGCCAAGTTTCTAGAAGTGTCATAAATAATCGATCGTGATTCAGGTTAATTTCATTCGTGTTGTAAATCTTCGACGGTTCTCCAGAAAAAGTTAAGTTTTAAAAGAATTGAAGATAGTCAACTTTGAGCGGCACTAAATTGTTTTATGAAAAGTCCTACGGTAAGTGCTCTATAGGGGCCGTTTCATCGGAAAATTGAACGCAACAACATGGGATGAATGTATTAATGATTCCTATGACGAGAGTTACGTGTACCTGAGAGCATAATGTGAAGAGCATTGCAGACGTATTCATTATGACTCACTTGCGTGTATATAGTTGCCGCCTCTATGATGTTCATGCTGACTACTGTTTCAACATTGTCTCCTATTTCTCCTATCAACATTGTCCGACTAACTACTCACGACCTATTTGCCTCAGACCTTTTCTTGTCGTTGAGGTATTAGGGAGGAGGGACATTATGCCCCCTAGGATCTTCATAACACAATATAATAGAGTGTAGCTATTTTGGGCGTACACTGTCCGAAGGTGGCATCAGTTTTTCATTTCAAGTCGATCTCAAGTTTTAAAATTCAAACAATCATAATTTTCAATTTCGAAAATTTATCTAAATAGCTGACAGAAATCCATGAAAATTATTACGGAAACTATTTAAACAGGCTCTGTCTGGTGATGCTGTCGATTTTGCATTTCAAGCTGCTCTTCTACTATGAAAAACATTTTAAAATTCAAACAATCATTTTTCATAATTTCGTAATATTTGTATGAATCATATCAATAAGATTTATAGCTCTATGTATCTATAATTATGGTATCACTAAATCTTTCAGAACATAAAGATTATATCCGAAAACTGCTCAAGCGATGTTATCATTTGCTGTGTCTATCGACCTCCTCAGCATGAGCTGAGAGGCTCTACTTTACTTGATTATCTTAACGATATCAGTAACAATGATGGCTCCATTATAATTTGTGGCGATTTCAATTGTCCAAAAGTTAATTGGTTACATTTAAACATAACATCTTCCTCTGATCCATTATTCGATTGGGCGATGAACAATTTTATGGTCCAACACGTTTCCTCTCCAACTCGACCAGCATCTTCGTCTATACTTGATTTGATTTTCTCCCATGTGTCAACCCCCATTGTTGATGTAGTAGTGCATGAATGTTTTCACACATCTGATCATACAATTATAACATTTAAAGCGGAAACCTACGTTTCCAGACAGGCATCTAATGAGAATACATATCCGATCTTCCAAAAAGCAAACTGGTCAAAATATCGGAAACATCTGACCCAGGCTACATGGAACTATTCTTCAAACGTTGACGTTAATACAGTTTTGTCTCAATACTTATCGAATATTCATGCTGCAAGTGCTATCTCTATACCAGAAGGTCACCGCAAATCTTGGCAACCTACCAACTCAAGTAAAGTGAGAACTGCTCTTCGATATTGTCCGACGCTTTCATAGTGCTTGGAAGACTAACCCGTCTTTTAGTAACCTTCTATTGTTACAGCGATCGCACAATATCCTTCAGAACTCTATCACTGACGCACAACTTGCGCACGAAAAACAAATTATTTCTGCTATGAAGAATAAACCCAAAATTTTCTGGAGTGTAGTGAACAGCAAATTGAAAGTCAGGAGCCCGTTGTCTAGCATGAAGTTGCATAATGGAAATATTACGAGTGATTCCAATGAGATAGCAGAAATATTCAACAGTGGGTTTTGCTCAAACTTCTCGGCAGATCCTCAACAGCTTGATCAGTATTTTAGTGATAGTACGCTGAATTCAGCAGGGAATTTATCCATGGATGATATTGAATTTGATCTTTCTGAAATTGTTGCAGTTATTGCCAAACTACCGTCTTCATCAACTTTGGATTCTGACGGATTATCATATTTGCATGTAAAGAATGGTGGAATCTTCCTTGCCTCCAAACTTTGTGATTTTTTTCGACTTTCAATGTCACAGGGACGCATTCCTGACTCTTGGAAGAAAGTCATCATTACACCTGTCCATAAGAGTGGTTCAAAAGAAAATTTCGATAATTATAGACCGATTGCCGTTACATCTTGTGTAAGTCGAATAATGGAGAGGATAATTTCAACAGATATTGTCAACTTCCTTACAAAGCAGAATATGATTAATTTTTCTCAACATGGTTTTCTACCAGGTGCTTCTGTCGAGACAGCTGGAGTGTTATTCTATAATTATCTTCTCAAGAATCTTGACCTCTCAAAAGGTGTTGATGTCATTTCCTTGGACTTTTCGAAGGCGTTTGAGAAAGTTCCTCATACATTGTTACTTCGAAAACTCAAGCATTATTGTCTGAATGATAGTATTGTCAGGTGGATTTCAGACTTCCTAAAAGACCGCAAACAGCAAGTTCGGGTTCGTAGCTCCCTTTCATCATACAAAGATATTCGTAGTGGTATTATACAAGGATCTGTGTTGGGTCCCATCTTGTTTGTCTTGTTTGTCAATGATCTTGATGAAGTTATCTTGAGCTCAGAAATGATTAAATATGCAGACGATGTCAAATTATATGTGGCTTACGATCGTCATCGTGATACTTTGACACAACATTGGACATCTTTACAAGATGACGTTAATCGTGTTTTTGAATGGTCGCTCCAGAATAGACTTCCATTGAACAGCAGCAAGTGTAAATCTATTTCTTTTGGTGAAAGTGCTTCCCATCTCTACTATTTACACGATAATCCTATTATTGATACTTCCGTGATTCGTGATCTTGGACTCACCTTGCATTCTCCTTTCAGTTGGAATTACCACATTGGTGAAATTATAACCAAAGCTAATCGTACACTTGGTATGATCAAACGTGTATTCTTACTGAAAGATCGTGATACTTCAATTTTACTGTATAAAAGTTATGTGAGGTCTATCTTGGAATTTTCATCGATATTATGGTCCCCTCATCAAAAATACTTATCTGAGGAAATCGAAAAAGTTCAAAGGCGGTTTTCGCGTTTCTTCGTTGACTTAAGAAATCTTACCTATCGTGATCGCCTACATCGACTCCAATTGTATTCTCTTAGATCCCGCCGTATTCGCTACAAGCTCATATTTTTATATAAAATATTGAACAACATGGTTAATGTCTCTTTCGAACAACTTTTTTCTTATTCGCCGAGCAGATGTACCCGAGGTAACAATTATAAGATTCACCCAAAGCTGTGCCGTACAAAAGTGTATTTCCATTTCTTTTCCAACGACGTTGTTTCACACTGGAATCAATTAACAGATGAGGAGATTGAAGTTCCAAGCATTACTTCTTTTAAACGAAGTATTGATACATATTTCCGCCGAAATGATGTATGGTAACTTTTTCGTTCCATCCATGCCTGCCCTTAAAGGGCCATTGTATTTGTCACCCATAAACAGATCAAAAAAGAATGTTGTGTATCTTATGTAAATTTGCCAAATACAAATTATTATTATTATTATTATTATTAACAACATTGGTGAATACTATATACGCTTGTTTAATCCGTTCAGTTATTGAATTGTGAATGATGTATTTATCAGTAGCATGTATAAAACATAGTAATGTTACTCATCATTACGAGGTGAAAAGTATCTGAGCACCAATTAACATGATTACTCGACCATATTTCCTGAAAATCTACTGACGTTGCAAATCAACTTAAAACTCAAAATTCGTGTCAATAGAGGTAAAAATCCAAAATGTCGAAAATATGTGGTCGTAAACTTTTTTCATGTGGATCCTGTGGCTAAAATATTCGGTCTACAAAAATCAGCTACCACTCAGACAAGGTAAACACCATAGACTAAGTATGCTAGGTAGAGTGGTAACTCCGCATTTATTAAATCTCCAATGAGTATACACTTTCGATTTTATTAAATGAACTCAATGGGGTTATAGTTGGCAATTGTTTCCAAATGTGAGATATGCAAATTCTTGCAGTTTTGAAGAAATCACAACGGCATTGAGTGATCATGATAGTAATGCAGAAGGAACGATGGTATTTTACAGATTCTCAGTATCATGACAGCCTTGGAGATTCAATGTTTGTTAAATTGGCAATTCGATAGGTTCCTATCATGCTCATTGTGAGTATTTTCTTAAGCGTGATCATATCAAAGGAAACCTGCCACAGAATCAAAGACAATGATTTCATTTAACTTTAGGAGATGTAAATGGTTCCACATCACTATTCAGATTCAAGAAATGAAATATGAATTTTGAATCATAAAATCACGCCGGAGAAAATTGAATGAAAAACTTGAAATTTCAGCCAAGAAAGTACGAATAATATCGCGACTTTTTCATGAAGACTTCCATTATAATACGGATCATGAAATTCCTTTGCAAACTAGCTTAATTTCCGCTTAGTTAGGATGCCTATTAGCAAATATTCATTCCTCTTGATATCCAACTTGTTTCATACTACTTATTTAGGAACGTCACCTCAGTAGTATATAAATTGGAAAAATTTTGACTTTTTTAAAACTGCTCAAATATTCTTTTGGACTTCGGTAGCGTAATCTCCGCAGAAAACTAAATCTTTTCAAAGGAAAATTTTCACTGTATACAGATACTTTTTTGAGTCGACACTCTACCAATATATATACTCTATGGTCAACACAAAGTTAATAAAAGTCACTTTTGCTTTAAATGCATCCTCACTCGCAGATCTATTTTTGTCGTTTTAGGGATAAAATGAGGAGAAATGAAGGCATTTGTGAGCAGTGATCACATTAAACAGTCTGAAAAATATATAATTTCCACTTCGCTTGAATTAACCATTCTTGAGTAACGAAGTGATTTCATAAAGAACAATTTTCGTGATTTCGATTCGTAAACTCAGAGAAACTGAAGCTGACCTCTCCGCTTAATTGACTGCTTCTATCACATCCAAGTTTGAATTTCATCGTCGCGAGACTTTCATTTAAGGAAAACGAAAGCAACACCGCATTGAATGATGTAGAGAGACAAAGTAGGAATCATTTATGAAGAATCGGTAAATATATTGTCACATTCTTTTTCATTTGAATGCCGAGCATTAACAGTGATATATGATCTTGCTGGAATAACAATGTACAGAATCAGATTTCAAGTGTCAATTTTATCGATGAGAGTTGATTATTGGCCTATCATTGAATATTGATTGATGTTTTGTATATTGAATGAGTAGAGAACGGATAGCATTCTCATAACTGAATTAAAACATGACACGGTAAAAATTTGAAGGATCCAGTAAACGGAAGATACCACGGTTAAACAATTACCCTATTGGAGAATCGTGTAAATAATTAGGTAATTTAAAGTCAAGAGCGAATGAATATAAATTAATACTAATAACATGGAGTAACTTACCTCAGTGCAGAGTAAACGGCAAACCGTAGACCGACAATTATCCTACAAAATCATTGCCAAAATCAACCGACGATTGTCACCTCCAATATCCTGCGATATTCGACGAATTTGTAGGTTCTCCACCGACATCGAAACAGATACTTTGGATGCAAATTAACTAAACAACAACTGTTGAATATTGATCGATTTTTTCGATTAGAGCATGCTTGATTTTTGGGCAGTCTGTATTATTGTGTGGCAAAACCATGATTTATTTTGACATAATTTAATTAATGACATACATTTTTGATAAAATTTAAGCTATAATTCATTGCTATTCATTTTGTCGCTTTTTGTCAGATATTGTGGGTGTTCAGTGGCAATCATCCTACAAGAACTAAATATAACTGACAAAATAGATTTTGTAGGATAAATGTCTGTCAATTGTCAGTCAACGGTTTACAGAGAGGAAGCGAAATGCATGTAATGGCTAGCCGAGTCAGCTTTTGAGGGGAAGGGAAATAAATTAAAACTGATAATCAATTTTTTTTTACAATCAAAGAACTAAAAAGAGAGTTCGTCATGAGACATGACGAGTTAATTGAAAATGCATCCAAACTTACATTTCTTGCAGGCAACATTTCTAATTAGTTAATTCAACTATCACCTTATCCGAATGCACCAAATTTTGCTAATCAGATGGTGGATATGAAGTTTGAAATGAGTTATCATGTTAGGATAAGTTATAAATGGCGTCTTTGATGAATTTCAAAAGAATCAACTTCGAAGAACGAAAGCATCATCGAATCTCCGATATCATTTGAATGTTAAGAAGATAGATAAAAGGTTCATTCTATTCAAATAAGTCTTGTTTGAAATATGAAAGTTTGAATGGAGATAATCTTATAAAACATAAAAATTGTGAAGGATAAAAGTGATTGAATGCTCAAGTTAATGTGAATTTAACAAGACTGCTACTACGATGGATCATTCATCAGATTTAAATGGCAAGTTAATAGCTCTGATGGACGAAGTTTCTGTTCTATGAATGTGATCACATGCCTCTAAAACAGGTAATGGGATAGCCATCATCAATAGCAATTTCGAACATTTGAATAGAGAAGAATGGAAATGAGAAAGTTAAGACTTCTAGACTTTCCTACATTGCATCACTTCTTTATCTGGATTTCTTACTTGCTGGTTCGCCCAAAGACTGACTTCTCATATGCCATTGCAACTATTCGATTAACCAGCTTTTAAGTGACATTGCACGCCACAGAAATAAACTGTTTAACTGAAGTTCGCTAGAATGGAAATTGAATCAAGGTCGCGGCACATCCGGGGGAACTAAGTTGGGGCATGAAGAACCAATTATAAGCTTTGATTTACTCATGTGACTGATTCTAACCCAATGATACGGACGTTGGCAGGTGCATCTAAGTGAAAATGAGTGCGATTTATGTGCCGTTATTGTGCATTGCATGAAGCTTAATTTCCATTCTAGAGGTTTTATTGTTGTCAATTTCTATGTTGCACGCAGTTCTTACAGATAAAACAATGTAGATTTCCCGTGGCAGCAAATCAAAATGGATCAGTTTTGGCCGAATAACTGGCAAAAATAAATCATGATAGTCCTATGATGTGCATGTGATATTATCATGCATCTGATCGGCAATGTATGTGAGAATGTGGTTGAATGTGGATAAAGTTGCTCAAAATGTTTGTGTTTGCCGACATTAAGAGGCTCGCCAAATCTAAATGTACATGTTAAATTCATGTTAAAATGTAAAAATATTTTTTAAAAATAGAAAACTGACCGGAAAAATTTCGGCGACCATATTTCTCATGCCTTAAAGACCTAAATTTACATCTGAAGTAGTATTCGTTATCACAGGTTATCTGCAAGTAGGTTAGTCCGGGACATTTTGGATCACACCACGTATTTAGCTGTATAGACAGGGTTGCATGAACATGAAAGGAAATGATCTGAAGATATTCCATACCAAAACTTATGACTCTGGACTTAGCACTTTTCTCTTAATCAGAGAAAATATACAAAATTTCATTTTAGCCAAAAACTGCAATCTCCGTCCCATTGTATTTACATGTGTTTTTCTTTGATTCTGTCTGATAAGAAGAGGAACTCACTAGAACTCGGCAGACTTGCCGATTCGCAGTAGGCATAGGGTGTACATCATTCTGTGAAAGTCTCACTTTCGGCCTCGTTCCCTGCAGAAACTCGTTCTGGCTGCCGGACTAAAAGTGCCACACTCACATCTTAGTCTTATTGCGACAGGCACAGATTTTTAATAGCGAGTCTTACGAGCATTTCCGCGCCATAAGATTTATCATGCATATCATCAGAATTTTGATGTTTCGTCAGCTAGAATTCTTCATGGTCAAAATTACCACATTTATACCAGTTTCCCTTCATGGTTAGCCTACCAAGTTTGCACAGATAATTTCTCGGTATATAGGAATAAAGGTGAATTTTGTCATGAATCAAATCAAATGAAAACCGAGTCCAGATCATGGTCCACGTGATCTCTGTTGATTATTGGCCTATCATTGAGGTTGGTGATGGGCAACGAAAGAGAAAAAAAAGTCTTTGGATACTATGCTAATAATTTCGCCCAACTTCTCGCAAACTGTCAAAAGGTGAAGATTTCTACATCAAAATATGTATCGTGAAGAATGTTCCCACAGATTACTAAAAAATAAGAAATTTCTGTTTTTGTGATGCATTGTTGGAAAAACAGTCACATTATTAAAAATTCATATTCAGTTAAAATCTTAGATCATCTCTACTGAAAAGTTGCTTATTTGCTGTTACGACGGTTCGCGAGAAGCTAGGTAATTTATTGTGTGACGTTTCGCTCACCGAACTTAATCATGCACAACGGAGCAGTGGTAATTAAAAGCATGGTATCCGAAGACGTTTTTTTCTTTCGCTGCAAAATCAACCGGATACGTGGAGCAGTAGGCCTACTCGTTGATGAGGTTCATCTCTTTTTCATTTCGTTTCTCAATGTCCACGTTCTTTGATGTCAGATGACTGCTGTTCACGTACATGTGATCATATTTCACTTCCAGACTAAACAACTCAGCACCTCTCCATAAATGATCTCAAGTTTTATAAATAAAAAGCGCACAGAATGCTTTCGAAGTCATAATAAAGTTTATTGAAATTAGGAAGAAAAAATGTAAACCTGACATGTTTCGACTGGTCTTGTCAAAGGTAACCCAGCATGTGAAATTACATTGAAAGATAGACATTTTTTTTTTTGCACTATTTTTTGCATATTTTTAAGACCAACTGTATTCCTGTTGCTTCTCCTAAAGATCGTCTGCCAGTGGCCGCCACGTCTTCTGTTATTTATTCTTTTCGTTGTGGTTGTGGATCAACCTATATTGGACGGACGTCACGACCCCTGACAGTTCGAGCGCGGGAGCACATACCCAGGTGGTTCTTAAATGGTCATTTAGGAATTTCTCGCTCTGCAATTACTGAACATGTGCTCAGTTGCTGTAGTGTTCCGAATGACCCTATCAGCAAGTTTGAGATTGTATGCCACGCTTACAATGACCGCATTTTACGTATCCTCGAGGCATTGTTTATTAGACGTGATAATCCCAACCTGTGCAAGCAAAAGGACCATGTGATTAATCTTCGCTTACCATGGTAATCGGGTGACTCACAGTCTGCCGCTGCTATCGCGTGTTGACCTGTATCTCAACTTTCTCCTTCTTAAAAAATGTCTATCTTTCAATGTAATTTCACATGCTGGGTTACCTTTGACAAGACCAGTCGAAACATGTCAGGTTTACATTTTTCTTCCTAATTTCAATAAACTTTATTATGACTTCGAAAGCATTCTGTGCGCTTTTTATTTATAAAATTACAAACAGGCACAATTGTTTCGATCTCAAGTTTCTTGGTATCAGCTGGAGTATAGAGAGTTTTGACAGCAGTGTACTAAAATGAGGTGTGGAGGTTAAGGAGATGGTGTGGGAATTACGTTTTTATCAATCTGTGAATCGAATTGATAGAACTGACATGAGGCAGTCGTCAATATTTATGCGTACTTTACCAGTTTCAGTTTTGTAAATAACAAAATAGTCAACAAACTGAGAATTGGCATGTTTTATTCCGAGTTACTTCAGGTCAGTATACACACTGCCGCTGACTGACGATAAAAGTGAATTTACAATTATTTGAAACTAGTTTTCGTTCATTTTGAATGCTCTGAAAAACTGATGCATGAAGTGCTAGCGGTTGCTGGAAAACTATGAAAATTATACACTGTAAACCGTTGACTGACAATTGACAGACATTTATCCTACAAAATCTATTTTGTCGGTCATTGGTAGTTCTTGTAGGAGGATTGCCACTGAACACCTACAATATCTGACAAAAAGCGACAAAATGAATAGCAATGAATTGTAGCTTAAATTTTATCAAAAATGTAGGTCATTAATTAAATTATGTCAAAATAAATCATGGTTTTGCCACACAATAATACAGACTGCCCAAAAGTTAAGCAATCACTAATCGAAAAAATCGATCAATATTCAACAGTTGTTATTTAGTTAATTTGCATACAAAGCATCTGTTTCGACGTCGGTGGAGAACCTACAAATTTGTCGGATATCGCAGGAAATTGGAGGTGACAATCGTCGGTTGATTTTGTCAGTAATTTTGTAGGATAATTGTCGGTCTACGGTTTACAGTGCAGATTTCAAGTGTCAATTTTATCGATGAGAGGAACAACATATGTGCATGTGTTCTATATAAATGACCTTAGTTAATGAATTCAACAGCCTCATTTCAAACAGTAATGTCATTTGCTTTTTTGACAATGAATGCGATGGTTGATAATGTGGAAAAAAGAAGACAACCATGTACCTCGCAATGATGATACCTGATCCATGCATATACTCCTAGATATATAAAACCCAAACTGTCAACCAAAACGGACGGTGTACATCGGAGGGCTAACCTCTTGTGCATTATGTTACAAAACAATTAACGTGACAAGTGCACAATAAGTAAAATTTGCATCTTTGGCAGCAAAGGCAAATATTCTACAGTATATCAAGAATAATTTCCTTACTGGAGCTGTGTATTTGGTACATATCTAGGAATCCATGCATACAGATACTTGTGAAAGATATTTTAGAAATCTCTGCTGGCGAATATCTACATGCACATGTGTGTTCACAGCATTGCTGCCAAGTCCATTTCAATTATTTGAGATTCGACACCAGTAATGTCGTTTCACCTTAGGTAACTCAAAATTTCCTCCTATGCATCCAATGCAAAACGACACCAGTAATGACGGAAATAGACATCAAAAGTGACCTCATCAGCTAGCTATAAATAGATATCCAGACATGATGTAAAATTATCAAAGAATACAAAGCAACCATCAATTTCATATACTGGGTAAATCCAATTTATTCCACAACATTTCTGTCTTTTCAACTTTTTCAACTTTGGGTCTCAGATTTCCGTGAAAATTTGCATATATACTCATTTTTTCACGCTGAACACGAAAATCTTAGCGGCGACCACACCAAATAGAAACTTTCCATAGAAATCTAGCACTTTTAAAAAGTCATTTTTTTTACATCTCGGTAAGAGGACAAATTGATGTCGGTCAGATAGATGTCGAATAGGAAACTCTTCGGCTTCTGCATTTGGGTTGCTGATGAAACTGGGAACTTAGGATGAATGCTTGCATGCGGAAAGCGAAGTGACCAAAATGTAATGTATTGCATATAATGTCCGTTGACCGTGACCCACCTTGTCCTCTGACCGAGATTTTTAAGGTCTCGGTCAGAGGACAAATTGATGTCGAACAGGAAACTCTTCGGTTTCAGCATTTGGGTTCATGAGACTGCTGGAACTTAGGACGAATACTTGAACGCGTAAAACGAAGTGATCTAAATGTAATTACATACATTATCATGTCTTTAGACCGAGACCCTTGTACTCTGATCGAGATCTTCAATTTCAACGTTGTCCTCTGACCGAGA
The DNA here is from genome assembly GCA_907163375.1 of Prostheceraeus crozeri. Taxonomy (NCBI): domain Eukaryota; kingdom Metazoa; phylum Platyhelminthes; order Polycladida; family Euryleptidae; genus Prostheceraeus; species Prostheceraeus crozeri. The sequence continues at coordinate 172,256 of CAJQUW010009248.1, forward strand.
TTTTTTAGGGTCTCGGTCAGAGGACATTTTCGTGGTTTTTGGAGATTTTGAGAGGGTTAATTGATATAAATAAAAAATTTCTTTTGCATAGATGTTAAGAGCATGGATCCCTCCTATATTGTGAAATTTCATCGATTCCTGACTAAATTTCTGGTTTCAGCATTCATATGAAATTTTTGGGATTATTCAAATTCTCTGGTCGAAAAAACGGATAAAAATATTTTTAAATCAATATTGCTCACTTGTAACGGCATCAAACTGAATTTTCTTTACGGATTTATAAACTAGCACACTAGAGGATTCGTTTGGTGCAAAACGTTTAATGGAAGAATCAATATTCTTCGAGAAAAGGTACCTCGGTCAGAGGACAGAAAACGTCTCGGTCAGAGGACATTTTTTTCATTGGACAATGGAAACCCAGTGAAAATTCAATGATTAATATTGATTATAACATTTAAAATTTGACTGTCTTAAAGAGCTGATCTTCTTCTTTCAGATGATATAAATATTAGTGGGTGTATTTTAAAGTATCTAATCGAAAATCCGTGTTGAAGTGAGAGTACTGCAACTTTGGACATGCCTTTTTGGTCTTTTTTCGGCAAAAAACGGCAACTAGTGAAGAAGGTCTTGGATTTGTGACTTTTTAAAAACCATGGCATAATTGATGAGATCTTTACGGTTCGATTAAAAAAAAACTATTGAAATCGGTTCAGAAATATGGACTTTACAAATCAAAGACACATTTTCGTCAAATGTTGTGGAATAAATTGGATTTACCCTACTACATGTGAGAATCCTATGTTTTTCCACTAACACACTGTATTTCGTCTACATCTGTTTTCGCTTCATCATTGTGTTATTCTTGCAAATGAAATGTTGGAGTGTCTTTGATGAGCCATTTCAGATCGATTGGGGATGGCTTTTTTATATATATTTTCATTCAATTTATGAATTACATGAAGTTTCTTACCGAAAAAAATATTGTTTAGTTTCAACAATCATGCACTCGTATCACTGTGTGCAACCTCTAATATATACCTTTCATAGTGCATTTCCTCTGTAACACGAAAATTTGGCATTTGCAGTATAGAATCTGATTTGGTAAACAAAGTCTCACTTCACTGATAATATCAAATTTTAAAGAGAGTATAGTTGTTAATAGATAGGAACAGAATATACATCAAGAGCGTGGCCAAGAGATATTGACGACAGAACCATTGAATGCATTTGTTCATTGTTCGAATTAATAGTTCTGTAAAGAGTGCACAGTTTAGGGTTTGAAATGCTAGAAAAGTTCGATGACAAGCTCTCTTTCAAGTGAGAGAGTCCATGAAATATTGGAAATGGATTCTCGTTATGTCATGATTGGAGCGAAAATAGTGGACCATTTCAAGACATCTGCGCCTAGTTTTTCGTGCACATGTTAAATTCGTATTGCTAGAAGATAAAAAAGCAACAATGCTGTTATCTTGCACATTTCAATTATCATCACATCATGCGATGAACCGCTTGCATATTGATTTCCATAGTGTGTGAACATGTGCTTGGATTTGTTAATAAATTGTTCAAAGAATCTATTGCTCTGAATGCGTCAGTGAGCTAAGACGGCTGGTTATGAAATGATCTTGAACTGGGGCCTGAGCTTTTTCTTTGATATCGAATGGGACATTGATATCTTAGAAAAACCTGTCTGTGAATCAGTGATTTCAGACACCAGTTATGACGGAAATAGACATCTCATGATTAATATGACTATTGTATCGATATGACACCATTAATGCTGCCATTGATGTCGTCTCGTGCGCTAACGTGGCAGCATTACTGGTGTCACATCGATACAATAGTCTTATATTACGCATGATATTATTTACATAGATGTAGATTTCTTCGGGCAACAATACAGGAGATTTTCAGGCGCTTACGCGCCCACAAATGTCCAACATTATTCCCCACAAAAATTCATAATGATGTTATATTTTGGGTAATTTAGCTATGGTACCGTAAGTGGGTGTGAAAAGGGTCAATTTTTTAAGGTTTCACTTGCCCTGTTCTGTAATGTAGTGCTGTGATTTTGAAATCAAGCCAGTTAGATGGGCCACATGGTGGCCATTCGCCTATGCAATGAATCAGCAACTGGTTTTTGTATTTCATCATTAATTTGTATTTTAATAGTGACCCTATTCACCCCATGCTTTGAGGTGAATAGGGTCTCTTCATTGAATTACATTTTTGGTTCCAAATAATATTTCTAATTGAATCGGGTCAATACTGTTGATAAATTATGTCTATATAAATCCGTTCAAATGTTTCTAGTCCACTAAACTATAAACTTAATCTCTATTCAAGCATAACTAAACACAGCGCTGTTTTTGAAATCTATGAATTATCCAAGTTCTTAATTCTAAAGATTTATTTTTTTCAATAGAATTTGATTTCTCACAAACTGATTTTTGAGGTTCTTATCATTGTTGCCTTACCACGATAGGCAAAAATTGAAAAAGTTCATGATTCGATTACAAAAAAATATATTTTACTCATGTAAAATAACGAATCAATTTAATATCCGCATTTTAGGCAAAACCGCCAAAACATTTTAGAGGAAAATAATGTTTCGAAAATGCAATCAGAGTTAAAGCTTTGAAACAGCGAAGAGTCACCATTCATTTCTATTATCTTTACTCCTATTCATTAACTCCTAATATCAATTTTCCTGTACTTCCTGCAACCCGGTGGCGAAGTAAGCCTACAGGTTCAGGGCATCGTTGCGACGCGTCTTGCTTTGTGAAGCTTCTTGTCAGCATTGACGGCTGCGAAGTGCACGCCGAACAGCATTCAAGGGTCATTTTCAGATAAATGGGCCAATTCGTGAAAATCGTGTCACCAGTACTTTATTCATTAGATTAACTATCGATTCTGTTTCTTCTACTGTCAATGTCAGATAACCACCTCACCCACTTCCGACGTTAGGGAAGAGTTCGCTTTGCGTTCGTTTATTGGTTGCTGTAGCTCAATGTCGACGTCAATTGGCATGAAAAGTGAATGTCACCAGCTATTGTTTACAATTTCGCGGCCAACCTGACGAGCATCAGTTGAGGTAAGTAGTTTCTGTGATGCACAAACTTTCTTTACACGTATCGTAGATTGATTAAGTGATTAAGTTAATTTCAGATCTCCACTTTCATTAAAAAAATCCGTCATAGAGTACATGTCACCAACTTTGGTGTAACATTCGTCACCATAACAATAATTCAATTCAACATGTTCATAAACTCGTGTTAGAAACAATCTATGTACATTTTTCTGAAGTCCAACAAGTGTAGAAATAAAATCTATTTACTTTTTTGACTAGAAATAAGTGAAAAACCAGACAAACGTTATTGTTTTAGGGTAAGTCAGGTAGATTGGTTAAGAATGTAACATTCGTCACGGAGATTTGACATAGATAAGCTTATGTAAGAATATCAATATTTTCGTAAAACTTTGATCTTTATGACATCTCGCAATAGCACTTTTTGAACGGACTGAAATGTTTTAAGTTTTTTCACAATCTTAGACAAACTATAAAAATGTAACATTCGTCACGGTAACATTCGTCACGTGACGAATGTTACAGAATCAGAGAAATCTAGTTAATCTTTCTTTAACTGTATTGTTTTTATATTGTATCATATAAATAATGGTTTTTCTCATTTCAGATGCCCCTGACGCCTGCTGAACGTTCAAAAAGATACCGAGAAAAAAAGAAACATGATTTAGCATATAAAGAAAAAAATCGCGAGAGACAAAAGAAAAACTACGTTCCTGTTCGTGTTCTCGGTTTACGGAAGCTCAAACAAAGGAGGAAAACGGTTGCATCACGTGTACAAAAGCATCGCAGTAAAAATTGTAAAGAAGAATCAGCTCAGGTAAGAATTTAAATGCCATATTCTAATAATTTTTGTCTGAGTTAATTCGATTTTTTATTTTTTCAGGAGGTCGAGGATCATAGAAGGAAGATGACCAGGAAGAGAATTTCACGTGCCAATTCACGTGCTGGAAGGAAAATCAGAATACTTCTTCGAACAAACGGTCGATTGGAGCAGAAGTATAATAGAACAAAGAAGCAACTTGAGAGAACTCGATTAAAAGTATCACAAAAAAGCAAGTGATGACGGAAACTGATTTTGGTGGGTTCGACTCACAAGTACATTCGTCACCTAAGACCAAGCTTACAAATGAGTTTCAAGCTGCCGGCTTATCAACATCATCTTTGCCACCAAATCTGATAAAAACTTTAGTTTTCAATGAGTCAGTAGTATCTGAAATCAAAGAGAGTCGTTCAATGGATAGTACTAAGAAAGGATCCAGTGTAGGTAGGATTCTTTCCGGTAGAATAATGAAAAAATATCGGTACAATAATATGGCTCGCAAGACAATGAGATTTTCAAAAAGATGTTCAAAAACTTCAGCATCCAAAAATACCATCTTTGTTCGCAAACTTCGTACGCAAACGAAAGTTTTGATTGGAAAATCAGTAGTGGATTTTTTTTATCATGATGACGTTTCGCGCGTATGTCCTGGAAAAAAGGACACCGTGACAATAGATAAGGATCGTATTCAGAAGCGTTTTCTTACAGACTATATGAAAAATTTGTATAAGAAATTCTCCAGTGAAAATCCTTCTTTGAAATTATGTTACACAACGTTTACAAGACTCCGTCCGGCTAATATCAAACTGGTGAACTTCTTTAACCGAACGACTTGTCTGTGCAAATACCATCAGAATTTTGCTCTTTTGCTGAAATCATTGAAGGAAAACGGGTTTGATGTCGTCTCAAATAACCCTGATAAGTTTCTTGAATGCATTGATGAAGTAGCTCAGAGCTCAGACGCGTTTGATCTTATGTCTTTCATACTGACTAAATCCTCAGGAATGCACTCTGAAACGATAACTTTCAATAAATGGGATAATGTGAAAGATGCCAATGGTAGGTCTAAGGTTAGACTAGTTTCAGAAACTCTTGTATATGAAGATTTTCTTCAACTTTTCGGTGAAGCCGTTCCCGTTTTCAAACATCACGTAAACCGCGTCTACAATCAGTTCAAGTTTGTGAGAAACTTGAAGGAGAAGCTTAACACATCTGAGGTTCTTATAAACATGGATTTTGCACAGAATTACTGCTGCAGTTCAAATGACGAGGTGCAAAGCGCTTACTGGTCGCAGTCGCAAGTAACTATTCATCCTCTCGTTGCCTACTTTAGATCTGATGACGGAGAAGTACATAGCTCTTCACATTGTGCCATATCTGGTGAGCTTGAGCATTCCGCAAGCATGGTTTTTGCAATCATAACTTCTTTTATTCACCAACTGAAAGATAATGGAAAGATAAAGCGGGTGCATTTCTTAACAGATAGCCCAACTTCACAATATCGTAACAAAAGTATCTTTGCTGTCGTTTCATGCTTCGAGAAAGTCTTCGATCTGTCTGCAACATGGAGTTTCTTTGAGTCATCACATGGTAAGGGTCCATGCGATGGAATCGGAGCAGTGATTAAGAGAGAGGCGGATAACTCGGTGAAGCACGGCAAACACATAATTCAGACATTTGCTGAATTCAAGTCATGGGCTAAGGAATTCCGAACAAATTCACAAATTCAGATTTTCACCATTTCTGACGCTGATCTTGACGCCGCTAAGAATAGTCTCGCCACATTGTCACAAGATATCTCATCGATATCCTCAACGATGCAGGTCCATTCTGTCCATTCTGCTCCATTCTTAAGGAATTGGAGTTCCGTATCATGTTATCGTTCGCAACTTATCTTGCTGTTGTGATAAATGTGTCATGGGCAAATACTTTGACTGCCCCTGTGATGACATTGATTTCCACCCAAAAGTCGAAGTATTGAAAAAAGTACCTCCTCAAAATGAGGACGTCATCGTTCTGAAAGCAGATGACGAGGACTATGAGAACTTTTACTTGTTCAAAGTTCATTCTTTGTCTCAACTTACAAGGAAGTCGAGACATGATTGTGGAAATGAATACAAAAGAGGTACTAATGTAATCCATGGATCCTACTTTAGTAAGGTAGATTCCAGGATAAATTATCAAGAATTGTCTGACTCTCAAACATTTGTGCCAGTTAAGTGTTGTTTATTTGCTCTTCCACGTACAGCATATGCTTATTCAATGACAAAACTCGCATCGTAATCAAGAGCGACTATGTCTTCAATATTAAAACAGTGTTGAAGCTTGATCAATAACTGGCTTGTAAGAGAATACAATTATGAATACTTCAAGTATTTTGTACTTTTGATGTTTGTATGTAGAGTTAATAGAATTTTTTATTCACTGCAATACGAATCTGTTTTACTTAAAGACATGTACTCTTACGTAGTGTACATACCATAAATGATTCTTGACAAAAGTTATGCTTAATTTGGGCTAATATTATAAGCGTATACAAATCGTGTAACATTCGTCACGTTCAAGTTGAAGCCTTATCGAGGACTTCAGTTAGATTATGAGGGAATTGCCCAATTGTACGACCAAATTTTGTTATTATATCGTTGTATGATAACTCAAAGTGCTTTTTAATGCCTTTGTTAACGTATTAACCTTACATATAACTACAAAATAATAATAATATACATAAGTGTGCCGTCAAAATCATTATTATAATGTGATATTTCTTCAAACGAAATGGGTGCAATACCACTTGAGAGTATCAAACCACTTCAGACGTATTCAGTAACCTCTTACTGACAATTAAGATGGAAACTAATGCGTCAATCAGAATATTAGTACCATTCATTCGAATCTCAATTGTTTTTGCTAATATTACGTAATGTTTTTCCTAGTTATTTTCAACATGCTGTAAAAATTTAACTAAGAACTTCCTAGTTCCAATTTTTTGCAAATGATGCCTTCATACCCTGTATTTATCAGATATTGATAGGACTAGAAATTTTGAGATACTTTATTTTTTCGTATTTTCAAAATCGAATTGGCCCATTTATCTGAAAATGACCCTCAACTCGACACTAAACTATCACGCGACACGAATCAACCAATTCCAGTGGCTGATACTGACGAAGCGCACGTGACCCCAGCTGAAAATGCAAAACAAATCTGAATGATAAGGTGAATCCCTATTGGCATGATATGAACGCTGTCGCCTTCAGAAGCTGTATAATTGCCTGTATAAAGTTTCTTGAGGTCATCATATGAATAGCGAATGAAAATGAAGTGCTCTCTATCGTGCAGCATAAAAGTTTTGACTGGTGTTTAAAAAAGTATAAGATTTACGAAATAAGAAAAGTTTCTTTTTCTGAACTTTAAATGTAAAATATGTATTCTGTTTTCTGTCGTGATACACTCACTATTATGTGCAGTTCTTTGAAAGAAAACATTTTTCAAAAAGTGATAATTTCTCAGATCTTAAAGCTCTGATATTCATTCCGAGTCAGGTGACACTATTCAACACGTGACCCTATTCACCCCAACTTACGGTACAATGTGGTAAAAAAGAAGGCAACAATCATGGACACGTATATCCAGGAATCCATGCAACCATAGAAATTAACAATACCATAGAAAGTCCTAGAATGGAAATTGCATGAAAATTATGGCACACTCCGGGGGAACTTAGTGGGGGCAAAAAGCAAATTTTGCGAGATGGCTTTCTTGTTTTCTGGTTGGTATTTTCAATTATCAAGCCAATTTGTGATCTGGATTGTTGCCCCTTATCTGAAGATCATGTACACAAGAGCAATAATGAATTTACGAAATACTGCGGCAACAGGATGACAAAGAAGGAAATCCTTTGAAACGTTCTGTACGTTCATCATTTTGAAATATCGTTCCTATAATCTATCAAGAGTATAATCAGACACATGCGCAACTTGTAATATCGATTTACAGAGCATGCATTGCTCCAGGGTGAAATCAGAGGCCAAGAAATCTCAGAGTATTCATTTTACTTTGAAGGATTCCCCTGTTCAATATATTTGAACAATTTTCAATACCTTTGCATGCTTTCGAATATGAGCCTCCAAAATATCATCACACTATATTACATAAGTCATCCAATGATTAATTGAAGAGTTCCAGCGACATTTCATGTATCTGATAAATGACTGTCGCTAAAGAAGCGTTTGATGTGTTTATTCAAGAAAAGGCTAGGTTTCTTAACCGCTTGAAGGAGAAATTATCCAATAATTAGAATTTTTATCTTTGAATTCTTCAGATGTTCTTACAACCAGTACATCGACTACTTTTGATAATGACTCTGTCAACCAAATTTCAAGTCGTTTTCCAGTGTTGAAAAATAGTTGTCAATGACTGGCACAAATAGACGCAGTATATTGATTCATGGAATAGTAGGCTATTTTACATAAAACAATACCACCATCTCACTTAAAATTCTCTTCATGAAAATCCTGCAATTTGATGTCAACAACTTTCACAACCAACTTGGCAAATAGTTTGACTATGACATAATGTTTTAGATCGAATATGATCTACAAACCATAGATTTTTCCATGTGCCATCATTGTATATAGTGAAGATATCAAACTTCCATTCTAGTGTACTATTATCTACTTCTATGCACGCAACCATGTATGCCGTAATGATGATATCGGTATCTATGCATTTGAAAGATATTTTAGAAGCCTTAGGTAGCGCATATCTACATTGTGTATTTATAGCATTGCTGCCCGCTTTTTTCCTACATGTGTTTAGGTTCGTATATCTTCCTTAGTTAAAATACTGAACCACTATATGCCGGTTTGGCATATTGCAGTTCAGGATAGATTTAGAATTCTATGATGTTGAATAGCAATATGCTTCGTGGGTATATTGCGGTTCAGTTACATAGAAAACCGAAACACAATGATATTACAGTTTAGACATCTGAACCGCAATAAGCTATCACTTCGGGCCTAACGGCCCTCAGCCTCATAGCATATTGCGGTTCAGCTGTCTAAACTGCAATATGTTAAGGTAACAGGAGGATATCATGACTGTATGGGAAATACAGAGGTGTATAACTATGTTAAAATCCCGAGGCCGTAGGCCGAAGGATTTTAACATAGTTATACACCGAGGTATTTCCCATACAGTCACAGAGATATCCTCCTGTAACATACTTAAAGGATGCTCATCTCAGCCAATCAGAGAGAGGGACAGCTTGTTAATGGAGAGACAATATTGTTAAAATGCCAGGGACAATTTGTTAAAATGATTGTTTGTTATCTATGATCAAATGTCTTTTCTAAATTGAGAATGTAGATAGATGTCCATGGATTTCCGTTCATAGTGCTTCGTTCTTAAGAAATCTATTTCTAAGTCATAGACTTCTAATTGTCTAAATATAAACAGAAGAAGAAGAAAGTATTGGGAAATCAAGAGACGTCTATGTTGGAAATCAAGATATCAAAGATAGCTAGAAATTTGACCCTTTTGATAGGTACATCTGTACTAATTCTATGGATATGGTTTCTTTCATTTAGGTCACTGATCTGCATTCAAAATTCAAAATCAAAGTTTTGGACGTCATTCTAGGGTCAGACGGATAGGCATTTCTTTTAAGATAGTTTACCATCGCAAAGCAACACGGTCAAAGAAATCATGACAAAAAGACACGCCACACCTATTACAACTGAAGAGCTGAATAAGATACGGAAGACACCATTCCTCAAAACACCATGAATCAGAACTACTGGGCAAGAAAAGTATTCGACGACTGGCTCAAGGAAAGAAATACAACAATTTTAGAAAACGGTTCAGAGGACCTTATGTTTCTATCGGACCGTTCAAGCGATGGTCATGAGAAATTGGAGTTCATCTCCAAAGTCACTTTGAACCTGGCATTGAAATTTTTCTTTCATGAAGTTAGAAAGAAGAACGGCGATGTGTACCCGGGTGAAACTCTACGACTATTACTATGCGGAATCCAAAGATACATCGGAAGCGAACGCAAGTTGGATTGGAAGGTAAGACGATTTTTATGACGCTAAAATTGGAAAAATTTAATCATAAATTTAAACTGCCATAAAGTTGGAAAAAAATATAGCTTCTATTAAATCGATATTGTGAAGTAATGCAAGTTTCCACAATGGTTTTCGTATTATTTTTATTCTCGTAGTCATTTTAGAATTAAATTATGATCAACTGACTATGAAAAATAAGATGTATAGGCAAAGGAATTTGGTAACCTAAAGAAGTAGATATATAAATGTATGTTCCTGATTAGCTGATGTTGAACAAGTAGCATTCTAGTCTTCATATTAATAAAACTCCTACAATATTTGTGTTATGCACATGCATGCAGATATTATTCACAAAATGTTGGCCTATACAAGAGGAAGGAATGATTTTAATCTTTTATACTAAACTTCTTTTTTTGTAACTGAAGTTTATCGCAAAAGTTTCCTTTATTGGTTGAAGTTAAAGTCCTTCTTTTGAGTTTGAAAGTGGAATCAATTTTTCTCAATAGCATGCAAATTTAGTTTACTAAGTTACTAAGTTAGTTTTAATTGAAATATTTGATAATGCTTTTTGATTGAAAAGATGAATTTATTTTATAAAGATTTTGCTCTATTCATAAATTTATCATGTACCGGTACTTCTCAAGGTACTTTTGCCATTTCAATTACTTGTGTAACTTTATTGTTATTTAGTTCGTGATGCTACTCTTTTTATGAAATAAATATAGTTACTTTTCCTTCCGAAAACTAGGAATGAGGATAGTGGAAAAAATTACTTGTTTGCAATGTCGACTTTCATTACAAACTACGAGTTAAAAAACATAGTGAACTAAAGTGCGGTAATATCATAATTAATCTATTCTAAATCAAATTAATTTGTCATTACAGGTGTTTGATGATCCTGCTTTCCTGGAAACAATGAGTTCGTTGGACGCAGCCATGAAAGTCAATACCGCTGCTGGAGTTTCCCTAACGAAGAAGCAGACGAAGCCGGTGCCCCTGTCCACAGAAACACGGTTATGGGAGAGACAATATCTCGGTCGCGATAATCCTCGAAAACTCACGAGGACGTTGATTTACCTGATTGGAGTTAATTGTGGGCTTCGTGGGGGAAAGGAACTACGCAATCTAAAATGGGGAGAAAATGCTCAATTGACCTTGACTCGAAGAGAGGGTGACGATGTGCTCGAATACAGAGAGGATATATCAAAAACGTATAAGGGAGGTCTTCATGAACATCACGTCGTGCCAAAAACAGTAACTGTATTCAAAAGTGATGATCCTTCAAAGTGCCTGGTAAATCTCTTTATCTTTTACAGTTCATTGCGTCCTGTTAACGATACGACCAATGCGTTCTTCCTCCAGCCTCATCCAAAGCCGACAGCTACCACTTGGTTTGTGAACCAACCTCTGTGACACAATTCTTTAACGGCAACCATACGAAACATGATGGAGGCTGCGGGAGAAGATGACCAATATAGTAATCAGTCATGCAGAAAAACTACGGTGACCAGAATCATGAATGCCACCGGAAATAAAGAAATGGCAAAAAAAGTGACTGGTCATCGCTCAGACTGTGTTTTGACTTACAATGATTACTCAACAAACATGCAAAAAGTAACATCAAACATACTAACCAATAGTAATGTAAATTTAGCTAACAAAAATGAACAAAATCAACCAACGGACGTGCCAGCTGCAAGTGACAAAATTGTCATCAAATGTCCAAGTGGGATAATTATTGAAGTCCCTTATAGGTGATACTAACCCCAAATCTTTGAATGCTTCAGCGTTGACAATTTGAAACATTATTGACTTTTACTTCCTTGTATGAAAAAAGATAGCGCTAGATGACTCTAACTGCGAAATTTCATTTGATATTTTAGCCAACATAAAGCATAATGTCATATCTTCATGGACTCATAGATAGTAGAGATTTAATATCTAGGAGTCCATGATAGTCCATAATGCCACCTTCATGGTCAGTTTTACTATTTTCTATGTACATGTAGTCTGGAGTCATCTAGCGCTCTCTTGCAATAGATATTTATTTGTTAAGAAGTATAAATTTTATATGAAATACAAGATATTTTCCCTCCTATCTAAAAAGTGACATAGTTAAAATGAGCATCCTTTAATACATTGTTACTGTCATGGACTCCTAGGTTACTGTGTAGTATCATTGCGGTCCGATTTCTTAGACATTGCATTCAATCGAAAAAAATTCGAGCAGCAATGATATCATTCTTGTAGACTTGAGCGTCCAGCAATGAGATTTTATCTAACCTGGAAATTGTCTTCCCATTACTTTTAACATCAGAAATCACTTATATTTGATGTTTACCGTCCAGCAATGGAGGTCATTTTACTAAATCCCATAGCATTTGAACCAGAGGAGAAAGTAGTTCAGAGTACATGCGTACTAAAGTACACAAGTACTCTGGTATAGTGCTAACTAATATAATAAACAGTAGATACACAATGCACATAAATAAAACATATTTCTCTTCACAGGAGATAAATGCAGAGTAGCATCAAATAATATTCAACAGTACAAAAAAAATAAAAGTTCAACAGTATAGTCCATAGGTGGCAAACATTGAATATCAGATGCACTCAATGATTTAGCAATTAGAGATGGCCCAGAAAACAAAAGCATGGTGAACGCTGAGCTTTCGCGAGACCACTCGCATCGTCTGAGCGTTGTAAAATTAACCATTAAAATCATGAGAGTGGACCACTTCACTACCAACGGGTTGAATATCAATCATTTCGGCTTCAGCGATTCTAGTCTCAACAGGCGTATTACAATGTGTCAATATCTCCACCTGAAAATCGTTGATTGTCAAAGAATTATTGTGATCATTCTTAGAATGATCAGACAGGGCACTATTGTTATTATTCATTATCATACTATATTCATGTTCGCGATATCTAGCTTGGAATTGTCTGCAAGTTTGAATAATAACTAACTAATAATGAATAATAACAATAGTGCCCTGTCTGATCATTCTAAGAATGATCACAATAATTCTTTGACAATCAACGATTTTCAGGTGGAGATATTGACACATTGTAATACGCCTGTTGAGACTAGAATCGCTGAAGCCCAAATGATTGATATTCACCGACCTGATCTCAACAGAAAGTATGAAATAACCCGTTGGTAGTGAAGTGGTCCACTCTCATGATTTTAATGGTTAATTTTACAACGCTCAGACGATGCGAGTGGTTTCGCGAAAGCTCAGCGTTCACCATGCTTTTGTTTTCTGGGCCATCATCTGTTGGCTACAGGGACTGAACAATATAAAAGATAACAAGCAGCTTATGATTTTTTCCAAGGGAGATTTACCAAACGAGTTGGAACTCATAAAAATGAACTATCTCCCGTTCGCTGCAGTCAATTAGAGATGCCTTAAATAAAGTGGGAAAAGTAATTTGCCAAGTAATATATTTTTATTATGATCGCAAAACCTGTGGATGAGTTCTTTCAAGTCCTGAAGGTCTGAACAATGATAAAGCAACCAATTGACGAGGTTCCATTTTGTCATTTACATCAGTTTCCGAAATTACAGGCATTTTACACTCTTAAGAAATAACGGAGTGTTGAAATATCGAAGAATGGTTGATCGAACACCATTGACGAGTTGGTCGGGAAATATATATTTCTCTGTTTGATAGAAGTCTAGAAATAAATAAGTCATGGTCACTTTTGACTAAACTTTCTCATCTTTGAGCCAATAAAAAAATATCAAAATCCTTTCACAAAAATTCATTGTATTCTGTTGAATGCAGATTTGTGGATTTGCCAAATTTATGCGTTATGCAACATGATCCCTCAATTTTATCCTAAATCTACATCAGTATTCATATTGAATTTCTTCAGCTTTTTGCTTGTTTCATAGAGCAATTTAAGGAATTATGTATGAAAATTAGCTGCTTAATGTGCTTTCTTCTCTGCAAATTCAAATACGGCTTCACCTTGCAATTTCAAGAAATGCATTGAATCTCTCCAAATCAATGTTCACTTGCACGATGTACGCATTCTATAAGGAATGAAGAATTCAAGCTGCAGTATGTGTCCAATAAATGAAACTATGGAAAAATATAATTTGAATTAGCTAACCGTCCGGCAATGAAACAGTCATAGCTTCTGAGAGAAGTCTACAACAATGACACTACGACACTTGAATGCGTCGAGTAAAAATGATAGAAGCATAGCTCCTGAGTTCCGTATGAATCACAGCAACAATGTACGAGTAATTGCGCTCTTCTTTAAAGAGGACCACAATCATTCATTGCTGCCCAGTACATTTCAATTACGCACAATATTATTAACATAGATGTAGATTCTGTCGGACAACGATACAGAATATTTTCAGGCGCTTACGCGCCCAAAAAATGTCCTACATTATTCCCCACAAAAATCTTTGTTGATCTATATTGTTGATCTAAATCTATATTGATGACTGAAAATTGAAAATTGAAATTCATCAAATGTTTGGAGCCCCGCTTAAAACTGACCTAGTTGCTACCAAACTTTTGACATTACTAGTGGTATTATATTCAGCATGAATTACTTCACATTAAAGATGTACAGAACGCCAGATAACATAACAGCAGCATGTGCTTGAATAGTGAGCCATGAAAACAGATTTCACAGCATAAAAATGACATCAGTTGAAGGCGGAATCAATTTTTCTCTAATTTCGGCATTAAGTTTCAGTGTACTTTCCAAGTCCCACCGTGGGATATTCCCTGACAGATTGAACTACAATGGTTAATATCCGTCCGATATCCGGTTCGACTACCGCGATGCTCAACATCTGTGATGAATTCCATCAACATGCAATAATCAGGCCTGGCATTGATTAGTCACTTCAAAGCGCCGATATTCCTGATCTTCGTTCGAATGCATTCCACTTTTCAAAACCGAATGTCGTGATTTCGATACTCCTAACTTATTCAGATCTGTTGACATATTCATTATTCAAAAGTTTGAGTGAAAGCCGTTTATGATTGCTTGTTACATGCACCGAGTGATCTTCATTATAATCAACAACATTCTTACAAATCATCTGATTAAGGCGTTTTCAAATACAAATATTTCCTCTTTGAGGGCGTTACAGCAATCAGGAAGTTGGACAATGATTATGAGCATTCATTTTATTACAATGACAAAATCGGATTGATGATCGATTGCGGTTGGATGACATTGGATGATTTGCATCAGATGATGGCTTTTGGCGATCTAAATGTCATATACAATAAAGAGAGCATTAAGAATAGCGAATGATTCCATGCAACAAAGAATAGTTAAAATATGCCACTGTCTGCTATGTAGAGCAACGTTTTGTACCGCCATTCTGCCCGCATACACAGAGTATTTATTAATGTGTATTAATGAGTATTTATTAAGTTAGAATTCTAGATGACCGCTGTCCTATGGTCTGATCCTGGTCAGGAAGATAGACTGCTGGCATCCATTTAGGCTTGATTTGTCAGTGAAAAGACGATCATCACGAATCTAGCAACAATTGCAATCTTGCAGAGATATCTGCCAAGTGTCGTGAGATGCTGTTTGACCATGCATTTTACTCGCATGTCCTCGTTAAGTCGGAATCTCTCTATCCTTTTAGATTTGCCGATGTGCAAGTATTTCATTTAACAGATTATGCAAATACTGATCTTCTTGAAGAGTGCAGATATAGGCCTACCTTTGGTGCCAGGCGCTTTGAACAGTGCAGATCATTTCAACTCATGATAGAATATTTCATGATATTTCTAGCATCAAATATCATAAACAGGGCATGTGAAATAAAGGCCACCAAATAATTGAAGCTGGGACATTCCCATAACAACGTCTAAATGTTTCATAATTTTAATAAACTTACTGTATATTTAATAAGACTTAAGGTTTGCCCTTAAGAGAACAGGTGGTGCGTTCCCACCGGCAGACATTAGCCGTTCAAGGCGCGTCAAACTTTTGACTATCCTAGGACTACATTTTAGAGCCAAACTTGACGAGATCGGTGTGTTGGAGGACCGTCCCACTAGTCCATTTTTCAATCAGCGTTTCTAAAGCGGGGCTTGACCTTACCCCTAATGATCCTTTGACTTGTGATCCTCGACAAATGCATGAATGCATGACGGTCTTTAGGCACAAAGACTTGACGGATCTGATTGCGTGCCGGGCGGACCTTCCCGGGGGTCCATAACATAGCGCTATACGGGCTGGACTTCACCCTTAAGTGTACGAGATCGTACATGGCCGCTTAACAAGTGATCTCCTTGGTCAAAGTTTCAGGATCGATTGATTAGGAACTTATATATAAATAGACACTTAGTAATCACCATGTCAACCCCATGGAGACCAGTAACCGACACAGTCCATTCATCACACTAGGGCAGTTAGCGATAAAAAAAAAACGTTAAAGCAGGTACCCGCCTGGTCGCGCTTCTGCCCCTCTAGCTGAACGCTCAAGCCCAGGCGGGCGGGGCCCCGCATTAACTTACATGCGGCTGGCATTCTAAAATCAATACAGTAATGATATGTGTAATAATAAGTAATACTGATAGTTATAGTAAAAACAAAAACAAAACAACCGCAAAAGACGGATACAACCAAAACAAACTAAACTATATGTGTGAAATACTGAAATGGTATAACCAATAAAAAAAATAAACACAGAGGTTTGATTTCTATCGAGCTTTCTCTTTTTTCTTTTGCCTGAAGGAGCACTTGAACAGCACACTGCATTTGAGCACTTGAGGCAGACAGATTTCTCCGAATGATTATTTTGGGATATTGGATAGATAATTCAATAATAACAGCCATTTCGGGTAAACTTTCTGATGAGACGTCAGTTTTACTTCATTCCTTTTAATGATATTACCTGTCATTGTAAATAGCACAGGATGTCAACATAAACATGTCGGGTATCTTGTGCTTGTCTAATGTAATCAGTATTAATCTACTGTAAATCTGCCGACGTATCTTTGAATTGTATCCGTGTGTGTCTGCTGATGACTTGTAAGCTATAATATAATCTGGATAACTTGTCGCAAAACAGAGAAAACTGTCTGTTTTCAGGATCATCTTTTTTGGAAATTTCCAAACATTCGGCCAATTTTTTTGAAAGATGCAGACAGAAGTTATGATAGCTTATCAGTGATGAATGAATTACTTGAGTCACAGAGATGAAAACCAAGGATTTTGCATTGGAAACTGCACATGCTGTGCTCATTATAATGCAATGGAGTATGCGCGTGCAGATTAGCATCTCACTTTCTACATTTCTTCTTACTTTATATATTCATATTTTATCTACATTCTTATTTCTTCTTATATATATTCATTGTATCTTATTTGCAGATGTATTATAGAACATATCAGACATCAGCTAACTTTGTTGCAGATGCTTGAAGCATCACATTAAATCAATTTTGCATTTAAAGCGAAATTGGATGGTACACTCCCTTTCAATCTAGCAAAAACCGCACAGTAATGGTGAAAGTGATTGCTGATTCACCTGCCTTGATTAAAACGAGATTTGCGAATTTCTTGCAGGTCAGATGCACGACTTAATATAGCCGTTTAGCGATTTCTTTGCAATTGCTTGAATTGTTTGAAATGGATACTTAGCCCGCATCATCCCGGCTCTGATGGTCATCAATGTAGGGGACCCTCTCCCTTCCTTAACTAACTTAAAATGTTTTGCCACAGTTTTGCCATAGATTTGTGCAAGGAATACAACTCTTCCAAAAATTCATCTAAAAGTAATCATTCTGTGCAACTGTGAAATGGCATTCTGCAGCTCTATCTATTGCATCTTCAAATGATTATAAAACCACATCGAATGATTGTAGCATACTGGATGGTCATTACATTATCAACTTATGAAGGGATCCTCTCATATTGAAAATCAATTCCTTTCGTGGAAATGTTTCATACACAAGCGTCCGCGATTCGGCACATTTCAAAACTAAGGACTATTGCATACTTTTAAAAAGGTCATAAATGCCGTGACATTCAGCCAATTCCGGAAAAGAAGTATTCAAACAAAGCGTTGATCGAGCGGTTTAGTTTTAAAAGGCTGACAGGGAGTATGCGACTCGGGTGATCAGAAGTTGATAGAAGCACCTTGCATAAATTGAATCTGTAATTTACACCTAGGTACCTTAGAAAGTAAGCGGCAATGTAAGGGTACTTAAACGTACTATTGATATATTGGCTTTATCTACATATATAGCTTCTCATTGAATATAAAATTGTTTCAATGAAACAGCTTGCAATAACGGCCTGGTTGCAAGAATCTGCAGTTGCTACGTATGCATCACTCATCACATTTGATTATTCGTCAGATCTGGTAAAATTCACTTTCATCCATGCCTAGACGAGCAACGGATGTCATCATTAATGAACATCTTTTCCATTCCACTAACTTTAACTGGTGATAAACCTATAATAATATAGTTAGTTCAATAATACTGCGAGTCCTTTTTCTCACACTGCGTATATATGGTGAGAAAGCGACTTTGCACATGAAAAGTAGCACATTTTTAGTAACACTAGCCTCAAGATCACTGGGAAATTGTCACTATCTAATGCGCTAACTAAAATGAGATGGACATAAAAGAACAATAAAATTTGTAGCTCCAGTCCAATCAAATTGCATTAATAGGCGTAAATGCATCACATTTATTGATTGCGGAATGAAAAACACAAAAACTGACTTTGCCGCGATGTGATGCAGAGAAAAGGGCCTTTGACATTCAAAGGCGTACAGTTAGAATGTTCATTTTCTTCAAACGAGCACTGTACATGTAATGTGAGCATTGTGATGTTCATCGCCAAACATTGCCCTGTCCAGAAAATATTTCTGTCTTCTTCCAAATGATATGAGTTTTTTTCATTCAAAATTGATGTGACGTTTGACTGAAGGCATGAGACGCTTGGTCGACAGACTTCAAATATACTTGGACAGAAATGTCCGTAAAACTCAAGAGATAAAAGTTTCGCAAAAGAAAAGTCACGATAAATAAACAGATAAAATAAATGCTGCGATGCTTAAAAGTTTTTAGCATAGAATTGTCACCGGATAGAAAGATGAAATACATTGTCTCATGTCGGTTGAGAATATCTTTCATTTTGCATAGATGAAGTTTTGAAGGTTGGAGTTGAGGAACACAAGCAGATTGTTTACCAACGCTTCGAGGGACTGAGATCGATGTGATTCCATATCCATTTCGTGATCTGAAGCGCTTCGAGGGGCCGACTAGACCCCTAAACTGCTGCTCCTAATGACATGAGAAAGTGTGAAATTGCTAAGGGTATCGATTTTGCCCTTTCTAGCTCATCTTCGAACAGTAATTAAAAATTCAAGTCACTTATTTCTACAAAATTTTTGAATTGCTGAAAAATTATAAAGACTTATTAAAATATGTACGGCTCGTCGGTTCGGCTCGGATACAAAAACGTACGGCTAAAGTCGGCTTGAAAATTCCCAAAATACATCGCCTCGCGGCTTGGCAGCATACTAGCCGTGCATATCTCTACGGTAATGGACTATGTGACGGAGGTTTCTTTCCTAGACAGGAAACTCATTTGGCTGATTAAATACTTCTGAAAATTCTCTGAATTCCATTGTCTGATATCCGAAAATCATATAGTGCTGGAGAGCGCTACTCCTTCTCAGACAATATTCAGACTTGGTGTAAAATTAATTTGCTAAATTACATTCTTCGACTTTGTTTTTCATCATACCGCCCATCAAGATCTTCAGAATCAAGTTGATATGCGCATTTGACCATCCAAGAGAAATTCACAAGCTTCATAAATAAACACTGGCGAGATGAGAATGAAAAACACACCGGAATAAATTACTTGAATAATTGAAATCGGTGATTACCTTGATCATGCGAATACTTTCATTTCCTGACTCTGTGGTGACAGTTTAAATCAAGCAAATCGGTTAAATTGATTGCAAAGGAAAATCGTGATACAAGGCTAAGAGTCTCCCGCTAGAAATTATTGATGTGAATATGATTCTCCCGGATGTCCATGCTCTTTATTCCGCCGTATTCTTTCTGTTAAACAGATGCCCATTTTTCATAAAGAAAAGATAGTCGGATATACAAGTTGTCTCAAAACGAAGGAAAAAAGTTTTTCGTAAAAATTACGCACTTAAAATTACGGTATTTCGAAGACAATTACAGTTTCGATTCTTCAGAAAATGAGGTTTTTTGTGATATACGATTTATTACTTAACAAAACAAAAATCGCTTGATTTGAATGACTTTTAAAAAGGTAAGGTTTTAAGTCACAGAACGTCCTCAAAATGCCTTCCATCGGCTTGTAGCATCAAATCCACACGTCGTGGAAAAGAAGCAATGGCGCTTCTTAATTCTGCAACGGATATCCGTGAACATTCTTCTTGAATGCGATGTCGCAGATGATCCAGGCTTCTTGGACTTTGATAGTGAAAGACTCTAGCCTTCAGGGTTCCCCAAAGCCAGTAATCCACTATGGTGTGAGGTCTGGCGACCGTGATGGCCAAGTTCGTTCGCACCAAATGTCGCCTCCAAGTATCGCCGGACTTCAGTTGCATAATGAGACGGAGCCCCGTCTTGCATGAAAATTGTAAATTGTATCCTTCTTCTTCTACCCAACTCGGGACGAACGTGGTTCTGCAACATTTCGAGATAATTTGCTGAATTCACCGTTTGGTCAAAGAAAAAAGGTTCGATGATGAATGAAGCATTGAATCCGATCCACACGCATAACTTTTCGGGATAAAGGGGCTAAAAATGCGGCTAAAAATTTCGGGCTATCAATGCCCGAAAGTGACATTTGTCACCATTTTAATTTGCATGCAAAAGTAATTTTATCCAGTCATGTACATAATTCTATTAACACAATCCATGACATCGCGATCACCTTTCAGAGCACTTTGACAAGTCCTTAAAATGTAATTACTCCAAAGTTTCCTGTATTCACATACACATTGACGTTTCTATTCTGCAGATGCTCATGACCTCTTCTAACAGTAATATTCACGCAATTCTCCAGAAAAGTAGCTCAATATCATCCAGCCAATATTCTCTGCGCAAAGATCAAAGAAAAATCTGGACACAGATATTATAACACAGATAATATTCCCCTTCAAACAAAGCAAAATTCCATTGTGTTTTCTCTCTTGAGTTTGAATGGTCGCTCTTCAAATATTCAAATCTCTCCTTTCAGTCTTAGTCTAAGAAATTCCCATGAGTGATCATTCCGACTGATTTCTATTCATTGAGAACAGACTTAAATGCTCATTGAAAACCGTGTCATAAAAGTTTGATAATTTCATTAACTTTCTGGATCTCGTCATTCATTCATGCGCAGGTTTTGGAGTGTTAATCGAGATATTCCATTCCCCAAGAGATTTAGAGGCTAAGTTTTCATTGATTTTGATTTAGAGACGCTGAATCTATTCAGATCGGATAAATAGGAGCTAATTGAAACTAAAAAACACGTACCGGCATACTCTGATACCCTACGGAAATGAATGATTGCTACGGACTCCTGAAAGAAATGCTATAATGCAATTATGGTAAAGATGACAACTAATGACTGATAGCAGAGGATAGGAGAGAGGTTGATCTCCACCTACGTGCTCGCGGCATCTTCATAACGGCATTTAATGACAGATAAAAGTGTGCGCTGTACATCATTCTGCTGAATGCAGTTCTCTAATCATCATCCAATAACAATCGAGTAAGGCCTGCTTTACACTCGCAGTTCATGTGCTGTGCAGCAGATGAGAAAATTAACCTCGTTATGACGTTTATCGCTGCGCAATTCCTTCTGACACAGAACATGACGTCAGTGCTGCACTGGCAGTTCAGGTCATAGAAATTGACAACAATAAAACCTGTAGAATGGAAATTAAGCTTCATGCAATGCACTTTAACGGCACATAAATCGCACGTATTTTCACTTAGATGCACCTGCCAACGTCTGTATCATTGGGTCAGAATCAGTCACATGAGTAAATCGAAGCTTTTCATTGGTTCTTCATGCCCCAACTTAGTTCCCCCGGATGTGCCGCGACCTTGAGTCAATTTCCATTCTAGCGAACTTCAGATAAACAGTGTATTTCTATGGTTCAGGTGCAGTTCTTCGATTACGACGAAGTCTATTTCTTTGCTCCAATGATAATGTCATCTGATTCGCTAATTTTCTCTATTTTTTGTTCCATGACTCACTTTGGTTGGACAGTGCAGTAATAGTCCGGCAGCCAGAACGAATTTCTGCAGGGAACGAGGCCGAAAATGAGACTCTTACAGAATGATGTACACCCTATGCCTACTACGAATCTACACGTCTACCGAGTTCTAGTGAGTTCCTCTTCTTGTCAGACAGGATCAAAGAAAAACACATGTAAATCCAATGGGACGCAGATTGCTGTTTTTGGCAAAAATTAAATGTTCTATGTTTCCGCTTATTACAGTACAAATACTAAGTCTGGAGCCATAATTTTTGACATTGTTTTTTTCAGGTCATTTCCGATCATATTTATGCACCCCTGTCTGTGAAGCTACACATATCTAGATTTGGCAAGCGAAAACATAGAACATTTTATTTTAGCCAAAAGTTGCAGTCTGCGTCCCATTGGATTTATATGTGCTTTTCTTTGATCGTGTCTGACAAGAAGAGGAACTCACTAGAACTCGGCAGACGTGCAGATTCGTAGTAGGCATAGGGTGTACATTATTCTGTGAAAGTCTCACTTTCGGCCTCGTTCCCTGCAGAAGCTCGTTCTGGCTGCCGGACTATTAATGACTTACTGCCTTGCTGTTCGCAATGTAAATTACATAGAAATCGACAACAATGAAACCTCTACATGTAGAATGGAAATTAAGCTTCATGCAATGCACAATAATGGCACATAAATCGCACGCATTTTCACTTAAATGCACCTGCCAACGGCTGTATAATTGGGTCAGAATCAGTCACATGTGTAAATCGAAGCTTTTCATTGGTGGTTCATGCCCCAACTTAGTTCCCCCGGTGGTGCCGCGACCTTGAGTCAATTTCCATTCTAGTCAACTTCAGATAAACAATATATTTCTATGGTAAATTAGGTGCTGCACATGCAGTTATGTTTCATAACTACGTCATGCTGCGTTTCAATCACATGATACGCCTGTCACTCGTCTGCTGCAACCGCAGCGTGGGCTTAAGAGAAACACTCTTGTAGTCAACATATAGACATTTATCTTAACGAATACACATACAGTGTCTTCATGCTACATGACCATTATACGGCCAAAATTTCGTGCCATGCATTAATGAAATTAGGGAAGTAGTGCATATTTGATAAATATTACTGCACGACGTTCATGTGACGCATTATTATGTCTACATTTATCAAATGATTTATCGCTGCATGGCTGTTGAAATCTCGTGTCATGTATTCGTAGCATGCAAACGTTTATTTCAGGACATAGAAATAGAATAAAGACATTTTGATAAACAGCGATTAGATAGCACTCACTTTGAGATTGCTTTAATCGGCTAGCCAACACCTTATTATTTCTAGGCATGGAAATTGAATTATTATCAATGACATTTATCTACTGCTATTGTCCAGAAAAGTTTTATAGTAGGTTGATCCATGGTCATGAAAAAGCTCATGATTTCTTCGTGTCTTCAATAGCGTGGACAAGTACTCATCAATTGTTTCTAATGTCCATCGCTGTAGATTCAACTGAAGTGCGAAGAGTGCGGCGTGGCGTCATAATGCACAGTGGATTGTAGCATTAATTTTATTAATGCACGCCTCACGCGTCTCAACCACATCGCGACGTTGTCATGCATTACATATTGTTCATGTGACTGATTTTGGAAAATTAGCATTTAAGAGCTAATGGGTCGCTGGTGACATTTGAAATGCTTGTTCTCTGAAATCATCTACAAGCACACGTATGCTGTGCAATTCATAAAATTCATGAATACCCGCACGTGCACACAAATGCATGTGGTAATTGACTGCGAATATGTATCTTTAGGAGCACCTCAAACACTACTAAGACGAAGAGTGGAAAGCTTGGAATCATCGGTACATTAGAAAATAAACAAAGTAAGGAAAATGTTTTCAGACAGGAGGGACGGATAGCGGCAAAGCACATGAAAATCTAAAAAATCACAATTCCAGTCGTCGCCCTCGCAGTAAAGTCCCAAAGGGAAGGCCATCAAGCTAGGTTGACAAACAGAATTAAATATTTTGTATATCTGCTTTGGTTTGCTAGCTAGAAGTGTAACTGATTCGAAATCGACGGCACATTCAGGAACTTACTAAGTGGGCAAAAAGGAATTCCTAATACTTTACAGAGATAGGAAAAATGTCGTGCGTCGCTTGCGGATTATTGTGAGCTCCAGAAAAGTGCTTCGGTTGCCACAATTCCTGCAGATTCGAAGAATTCAGATCATTTCGCACAAGTTTTCTCCATAATGTTGGCCCTTCCGATCATTATTTAAAAAAATAGCAGGCGTACAAACCTGCGAATTAGTTTATACACTGAATCGAATGTTAGATAGACGATGTGTGTTTTGGTGTGTGCGAAGTGATCTCACAGCACGCACGCATCTCTCAGTGACTCTGGTGTCCCCTGCTGACAGCTTATTGTTTGCCATTTCCAATAGCAAGCGATACACAAATTATCCATTCGAGTTGGAGCAAGTTGCCTAATTCTGCGATGTGCCATTTCGATAGTAAGGATAGATGCAATACTTCCATTCTAGGAAAACGAAGACGCGCGCAGATGAATCTAATTCTGTGGGTTGACTCTTTATCAAGCGTTGATATTTTGACACTGTGGTTCCAACCCGTTCATGGGGCGGGAGCTTCAGCTGGTGTAAAGTATAGCAATCACTACAAGAATACATGTCAAAATTCGTGCTAATACAAAGTGTGCGTCCACGAATTGTCAGAGAAGAGCGCATGTTCACAAGACAGAATGAACGTCGCAATCTTTGGGCCACAATTCATCATCGGGACATCGATGAGTTTGGACATAAAAGAAAAGCAGATTACAATGAGAAAGTCGTTGAATACATTTTGTGCTGCCAGAGCACATTAGCGTGTTGAATGCACAACTGTTACAGAACACGAATTATCGTGCAAAGCAATTCAGAAATTTTCTCAGAACACAGTTTCTGATGTCCGCGGGTGGTATTATAGATCAATTTATCTTCTAAACAATGTGTGATGCAGGAATTGGTGAAACTCATTGGTATTCTGCGTTCATGTACATTTCTCCTCATAAAGATCTTGCATGTAACAAAATTTCATCTCATGACAATTCACTTTCACAGATTTATTTTCAGTAGTTACGTATATTTATAGAATCATTAAGAGCAGTAAACACGCAAGCGAAGCGTATTTTTGATTTAAGGCTCAATATTTTTTGTCTAGAATATTTATGATGCTGTAATCACCTATGTTTCTCACCTAATGCTTCTCCATGTCATTGGTCAAAATGTACAATTTTGACAGTTCAGATGGTAAGTTGCTGATAAAGATTTTGAAGAGAATACGCCGGGTTTAATATTGCGAAATCTATTATGCAACAAAATTTGGACTATTGAAGTCACTAAAGTCTTTCGGTTTTACATGGGAATAGAATAGAGTTGAATGTAATGTATCATCGCAAATTAATCAAACTTTAAAGCTCTTTGTCGCTGCGCAACTCAACCTTCAGATGTTCAGCTAAAGGAATAAGTGTATAGTTTGGAAAGAGTCAGGTATTTCTAAGATTGCAGTTTTTATTTCTTATCAATATGCTCAATTGTTTTTCGAATGCCATCCAACAATTATCTTCAGGTACAAAAAAGTAGGAAAAGTAGAAATCAAAAATATGAGGAATTTTGAAATGACTGACTCTAATTTCATAAAATATTTACTATCTCCGTGCCTGTTTGTATGTATTATCAATCGGTAAGCAATGGATACAATAATTATCGGAACTTCATTCGCCACACCATGAATTTCATACAAGCAAACATGAATTGTCAATCCGTGGGCGTATATTGCATGCATTTAAATGTGCTTCTAATGTAACCGGAGACATTTGCGGATGGGACAGTGCTTTTACAATGATTCTGTGGATGCTCATCGAAGTTATTGAACTCATAAATACTCCCATTGAAGAAACCTTACAACCTAATGGCAGTGTAGGCAAAATATATGAGCGGTAAAACGTTCGAAGTCAATTTGAATATGAAGTGCAATATCACGAGTTATTTACATACGCATGCCACGCATTAGGCTGATATACATGTACATGTGAATCACGAATAATGAGAGCAAATTTGAGTCACGAAATAATTCCTTTGCATTACTGATGCGAATACAAGCCGATAATATTAGGTTATCAAAACACTGTTGATGTCACATTATTCCAATATCAAAGTGACTGACACTCAAATTAATTAATTATCGGTCTTTTGGTCCTCAATGCGGCTTACCCATGGCATTTCCAGACTGAGCTTGCTGCCGGTATCGCTCGCGTGCAAGTGAAGCGTGCAATTGCGCCCAAATTCGAGCAAAATAACCGTGTGTGTACATGCAGAACAACGTTAAACTGCAAACATGATAACAGAATTACACATGACGAATTAAGTAGCGTGACGAAATCATGAACATTGACAATGATATCAGAACTATATCAGACAAGATTGCAAATCGACTTTTGGCAGACAGCACCTATGAAGCGGCCATCGCTGCCTTCCATCCCCCGCCCAGTAAGTTGGTGGCACCTTTTCTATTTCTTGTTCTTAAACACGCAACAATCCTAGCATCTTGGATGCATCTACCAAAATCTAGAATTTGGAAACTTCACGCTTTCGCAATCTCAGATTAACTGATGTACTTGATTCATTGTCTTAAGAAAGTTGAACAGACAGTCTGTAGCAAAATAAATCGTGACGGATGGCATTGAGTGCTCAAATCCAATCATGTCATCTTAATTTGAATACCTGTCGAATTGCGTGTCAAGTACATGATTTGCTTTCATGATCGGATTTATTCTCTTACAACGCCTCCTTTATTTTTTATCAAATTGAATATGTTCCTTGATTGAGTTCATCCAATAGTGAAAAGTACATCAAAAATCCTTTCAATCACCATATTCACCTTAGCTAAAATACAGCCAAAATAATTCCTAATAAAAGGGCGTGCTGACTGCGGGAGAGAGAGCGCTCTACTGTCAAATGAAGCATCTTCGTTGGATGAGCTGCATTTCAACAAAATTTGTACGTACAGTGACATGTACAGTGGCCTACTATATTGTTCATTTTTTACGCTATTTGATGTGACAGTGATAATTTCACTGTGGTTCTTCCTCAGAATCAAATATTTTGTTTATCTGCTTCTGTTTGCTACAAGTGTGATTTATTCGAAATCGACGGCACATTGCGGAACTTACAAAGTGGGCAAAAAGGAATTACTAATACTTTACGGAGATAGGAAAAAAGTCGTGAAAAAATGTGAGTTCCAGCAAAATGCTTCGATTGCCATAATTCCTTCAGATTCGAAGAATTCAGATCATTGCACACTAGTTTTCTCCATAATGTTGCCCCACCCCCTTCAGATCACTATTTAAAAAAATAGCAGGCGTATGAAAATTAGTTCACTTGATGATTTCATCGTCTTCTCAGCAGTCCTCACTGCATAGTGCATACACTGAATCCAATGTTAGGCAGACAGCGATGTGAATTTTGGTGTGTGCGAAGTGATATCACAGCAAGCACGCTTCACTCACTGGCTCTGGTGTCCTCTGCTGACTGCTTATTGTATGCAATTTCTAATAGCAAGCGATACATGAATTATCCATTCGAGAAGGAACAGGTTGTCTAATTCTGTGATGTGCCATTTCGATTTCAAGGTTAGATGCAATACTTCCATTCTAGAAAACCGAAGACGAGCGTGCACATGAATCTAATTCTGTGGGTTTTCAGTGATAACCGTCATCTTGCACTGCCGAAGGATGACGTTGCAAACATCGTTTGTGAGACCTGGTCGCTCTTCACAGGCCTGTTGCTGCCGTAACGTGACATGAACACGGACGTCTTTTGGCATTTCCTCACCAGGGTTTTTAAAGCAATTTTGAGGAAATGTCTGGAAATGGGCTACGGGCCGGCCCTAATCAAAAGCAAGGAAACAGTTTACCATAAAATGTGACACGGTCGTCCTCAGTTCCGATATTGAGAGGAGTTAAAGACGTTATCCAAGCTATGGATGCTTTGAATAAGGTCTGTATTATGAATTGACTCATTTCTATTTTTCAGCGAACGAACAAAGGAAAGTCGAATTTCATCAGCCGGTCAAAATAGGTGCAAACGCGTCGTTTTTTACTATTTGTGCCTAAAAGAGAGATCTCTTTTCTTTGAAAACTAAAAATGACTGTCAAAAGCCCCCCGTACCGACAGATGCGAATATGTTTCAAAGTAGCAGCTTTAAATAATCGATGACTGTTTCTTCAATTAAATTGTCAGACTTTCACGAATTATGTCCACATTCCAATCAGAGGAGTCCTTATTGAAGGTCATCACAAGCTTTGAAGCGACTTTACCATCCATCATTATGGTCCGTAATTAGAAAACAACATTTGTTAATATTAGACCGCAAGTTAGCCACGAGAAGAAGATTTTGTTCACCAGATCACTCAAAATATTTTCTACTAGTCGCCACAGAATGCTGCACGGATTCACCACGAAGCACCAGCCACATTCAGCCAATGAGAGTGCAGTTATGAGATCCCTTCACCAAAGGGATGCGGAGTTCTATCATTCTGATAGGATTTCGACTCCAGGGGTTGACAGGACTCCGGCTTTTGATAGGACTCTGACTCTGGTTGGCAAGCATATAAGCCTAGCTTTTCTAAAAAATCTGGTAACCTACATCATAGATCATTATGGGCTTACCTCATATCATTGATGCAAGAATTATCAATCATTTTCAATGAAAGTTCATCAACTATACAAAATTTTGAATGAATGCTTGACATTTGACTAAATTTGAAAAACAACGAAGAAAATCTTGTATTCTCGTTCTCAAGAACATGATGGCGTCGACAACATCAGCCTTTAGTCGATCACACACGATTGACGTTAGAGTAAGAGGTAGTGTTCTCAAACTTTTGTTTTATTTTTGTCTCTGATGTGACATTTGGTGCGTCGATGTGATCGAGGCTCGGAAGGCTTGCCTTCTCTACTAAATCACCGAGTAAAAAGACAACCATTTTTTCACTATCACGGTTAATTCCCTCAACTATTACAAGCTTTGCATGTACTGTTGTCCTGCACTTTTGTTTGACGGAGAAAGTTGACATCAAGACAGTGACGGTTATGCACGAGGATAAATAATTTGTTTGTACTCGTATAAATGTTATTGTATATTGTTATTATTAATTGTAATTTGTTTTCGGGTCTAGTTATAGGCGGGAGTTTTAACATTTGATAGGACTCCGACTCCGCATCCTTGCTTCACCAATCGGAAGGCGAACGCAGCGAGGTAATTGACAATGCGATGCCATGTGATAGTGAACGTCGAGTGTTATGTCGACTTCTGTTGCCAACGTTTGTCATGACGAAATTCATTTAGCAGATGTATACGAATTGATGGCCGATGAGCAAACTGATCAAACGATTTTCTCAACGCATTTCAGAGCGGCAAGTGGATAATTTCTGATATATCCGGCGTTAATTAATGTTCAAACAAATGAGGATTTTCATTCATATAGGTGTGACTGCTGAGTCTGCTTCATTTATGGACATTCAAATTCTAGACTCCTGTATTTGAAATCTTTCTATTTAGAATTCAACTGCCCTATAAAAAAACGGCCGATAAACAAACATAAGAAAAGCCCTTTCGGCGCCAAGTATTCCCACAAGCTGCTGCTCCCAGCGCCAAGTATTTTTGTTGAAAAAAAGTCATTTTTCGATTTTTTACTTAGACGTGTATTTTTATCGTTTACTTTCTATTTTTTGATCCTACGTTACTTTTATATCATTTTCATTAGCTTAAATTGTATTTTCCTCTGTAATTGTAACGAAACAATTAATGTAATTTTTCGAATTTTCGATCGAAAAAAAGTCATTTTTTTGATTTTTTTACTTAAACGTTCAGGCCCATTGCAATTTGTAAAGCTACAAATGCTTTCATCTCATCAAGGTTTGTGTCATTCAATGAGTTGAAACGAGAGCACTTTGGCAATTCAGCGGGGCAATCAAAAAATCCAATGCATACTTGTTAGTCTGTTCCACCATAAGATAAAATGCTTCGTCAGGAAAAAACAAAGAAAAGTAATCCACAGGATCGAAGTCAGACGTATCCACCAAGACTCCTGTTCTCCTTCTAAAAGGAGGTAGCCAGTGAGATACATAATTGTTACTACAAGATTCCCATCTTGTATCCGATGAACAGTGCGAAGTAGGCCTATTGGAAACAGGCTGGCCAGAGAATCTTGCAGTTGCATGCTGATTTTGATCACCATCAGACTCAGAATGAATGTCAAAGTGTGTATCTGACACTTCACTATCAGAATCTTGTATTATATTGGCAATTTCTTCATCGGTAAAGCTTCTCGTGGATCTTCTGGCTCGCGATGAGTTTGCCATTTCCAATCAACGGTTGAAAAGCACTGCCTCTTACTGCCTTTGACTCTCACCAAACGTGAGCGAAGCTCAGAGCGGCACATCGCTCGCGAATCGATCAGGCAGTGCAGGCAGCAGGGTAAAAGTGCAAACCGCAATAAATGTGGCAAAAACACCGGCAGCATGATTGGAATTCGTCACACGGCCACAATACCAGACAAAAGCATAATAGAACAATAGAATTGAGTGTTTAGAAACTTGTCGACTTTACAATAGTCGCCAATGGCGCTGAAATGCCCTCCGATCAGTTAGGCGATTCTTGAAATTCACCACAGATTTTTCATAAAACTAGACTGCTGGTTGAACGTCAACAATTTCGCTCAGAAGGTTGCACTTGTATAATCAAAGAAATAAGGGAGATGAGCTGATCTCAACAAATATTTGTAAAAGAGATGACCTGTCAGGCCGCTGTCAAACAGAATAAAGCGCCTTCCATCGTCCATCGTCCATAAGACCGCAGTCACATTAGGTAAATCCATTTCCGATTCAGTCAGCGCTATTTTTTACTTTTTATCGTTGCTATGACTACTGTCTAAGTTCTTCTCTTCATCATCCTTGTCCTCGTCCGACATGGTGAACAAAGAACTGCTTTCTGATACGTTGCTTCACTTTGCAAATCACAGCTTATTATATCTTCCCTCAGACTTCACTTCACGTTGTTCTAATTTTGGAACAGTTTCGCAGCTGACGCCTGACAGTTGATGGAAGTGAACCTCATCAGCCGCATGATTTCATGCCTTGTGTCCAATGGACGACGACTTTTCCTGTATGACAGCGTGATGGACGATGGAAGATAGAACATGGTTTGTGGCTGATGACTTCGTCTGTGTCATAGGTTCCATTCTTTTCTACATGCAATTGAAAGGAAATACCAAATAGACGATGAAAGACGCCTCATTAGATGAAAAAGCTCAGATCTCTGAGGGTTAATCTACATGCGTCTCGCGACTTGTTTGACAATGAGAATTATGTTAAAAAGCTATGTTACCTATCCAAGTTTGACATGACGCGAAGTATTTGTAAAGCACTATTATTCCTTCCATTTTGCTGTCATGAACTGTCAAATCCGCGTAAATCTCTCGAAAAGTGCAAAAATTTGCGTATCTCACATGTGGTACTGAGTCTCAACTCCAGTTCATCTAATAAAATCGAAACTGTATCGACAATGGGGATTTAATTAATACTTTTCACAGAAAGAGAGTTTTTGACTCGATATAATTTATTGGCCGAAAATAAAAGGTTATTAATTTACACGTCGCACAGCGTGACGGGTCTTCGGCGTCCAGCGCCCTCTTAACGGTCGATGGTCAAATGGTCATTTGACCATTTCAAGGCCCGTCACGCTTTGCGACGTGTAAATTTATAACCTTTTATTTTCGGCCAATAAATTATATCGAGTCAAAAACTCTCTTTACTTGCTTGTGAAATGCATCGCCTGACTCGCAAACTGGTCAACTATGTTAATTAATACTAGTTGGTACTCTACCTAGTATGCTTACTATATCCACTGAACCACGGAGACCACCTGACTTCAAGGGATAGAAAATTATTTTCTGTTTTCAAATGAATGGAGTAGAACTTTATCCACAAGAGGATGCATGATACATGAATGGAACAATGGGAAATCAAAGAGCTACTAAGGTAGAATCTATCAAGGTATCTGATTGCTTTTAAGGAATTATAGTTCCTTAATATTTTAAGAGTACATATATTTCCTTGAAATCAATTCGACAAAAGATGCCTAAGACTTGTTATCGCAAAAAGTAATAAATTGTGCAATTTTATTATCCACATTTCGATTTTCAAGGGAATTTCTTTTTTCCAGTTACATTTTCTCACACTGCGTAAACCTCTCGCAGACTTCAATGACAGCGTCTCATTATTCGCTATCACAGTCTCTTCATGATTAAATGGATTATATACTTATAACAAGCTAATCATATAGAAAGAATTTGTCGCGCAAGTAATCATTCAGCTTATCAAGGATGGGAGCTTGCCTCGACCCTGTTGGCAAAATATGATTAGGGATAAAACCCGATCAAAGATACCGACTTTGTTGAGACAAGCGTCGATAAAAAATCTTTCTCTTTTATAACGCGATAACACAGTTTTTCATCCACAGCATCTGGCTAGCAAATGGTTCAATTTTTCATTAAAGATTTATGACTTGTCTTTGATAAATTTGCGGTCCATATGAGTTATTCTTAAGTGACGATACTGCACCATCTCTACAGAAGAAGGTTTACTTCGCGCGCCCATTATTGCAGGAGATCTTTAATTGTCTCTCCGAAAGTGATGCATTTTATTCATATTAATAAATGCATTTATTTTGTGTCTGATAGCAAGTTCGTCGGATTCTGTTTCATCAAAGCAAATATATGAAGACAGAAAACAATTGTTTTTACATTTGCGTCAGCCTCAATATTGCATGATGTAATGCAGCTGACAACCAGTGTTAGAAAAGTGACATTTTACTATTGAATATAAAGCAAATTCAAAACATGAAAATAATCTGGCAAAACTGCTGAGTGAAAAGCAGCTGAGTACCGATGTCTGGCTACAAGAATATCGCATGTGTCAAACTTCACCGGGAATAGAAAATAATTGATTAATAGAGGAAAATTGATTGACTGCCTTAAATTTCATTCTGACGCAATTGACATATGCAAGCATCTGGGCGACCAGACCTGCAGATTAGGAAGTAAAATTGATTGACTGCCTTAAATTTCATTCTGACGCAATTGACATATGCAAGCATCTGGGCGACCAGACCTGCAGATTAAGTTTTGTCAATACATATAAGCAATTTCCGCAATTACTACACTGCCCAACACACAGTGTGGCAGACAGGCAGGAGTTCTCGAGTAAGTCATCAATTTTTTTCTCACTCTTCTTATATCTACACACTACATTTTTTCATTACCTACCATTTGAATATTATCAACATTTACATTTGTGTTTTATTCTCATTTTTCACATTGGTTTTATTTACTGAATTGTTCGATTTGCGATTTAATTTATTATTAATTGTGTTTCGCCTAAGGGTAGCCCTTGCTAATTTGATTAGCATTTGATTAGATTGCCAAGTGAAATTGCAGATTTCCATTAATAGGAATGCTCATCTTGAAATATATCATGCTCAAAATTAAATAGACCGGGTTGATCTGTAACATGGAATACAACTCAAAGATTGCACTTTTGAATGTGGAACATTTTGTCTCAAAGGAAATCCTTCCATTGTACCTGTAATTCTTCCATGCATCTTCTAATGTGCCAGTAGAGAAGAACGATGACTTTCAGATATCCAAGGAATTCAATTGAAAAAGAATTCCCCAAAAATGACTCTCGAATGTCCTGTTGTCAATGATTTCATAAGAGGCATTTACATAGAATTTAGCCTTTATCGAATTATACCTTTTATTCAACATTTTATTTATTTATTTTTTTACAGAACGAATACTAATTAAACATTTTTTGTTGATTCTAGGGGGTATCACAGTCCTTTTTCTAAGTTAAGTCTTATTCAAAAAAGTCGATGCAGCATAGACTGTGGTCACATGTTCCACTTGTGGAACATTCGTTCAATCAGGGGTAGACATTTCATAATTCATCTGAAATGTTGCGTGACGAAGCTTTCTATGATGCAATGAAATTTTCTTTCTTTCTTCTTTTGAAAATCTTTTAAATTTAGGAAGCGATTGATCCTGCACTAGCAGTGAATCGTTCATGTTTGCGGCCGAAACATGCCAAATGACCTTCGCGTGTAGGCCCTACATCGAGTACAATATAATGATTCAAGCGCGTCATTTTTTTTGACATGCTTGTAACTCATCCTACTCAACTCGACCTGATCAAGTCTTGCAATCAGACGATAGGAGGAGTGGAAGTTTATGACATTTTGTTGGGAAGCTACAGGCCCTCTATTATCGGCAAAAATGGTGGCCACTATTATGGGTCAATGTATTCAGCACCTGTGTCATCCAATTGACCATCTTCTAAATCCTGATGGCAGCATTATTCGTCTAGTTTCCCTTGCGAGGTTTCAATTTGCCTGACGAAAAAGAAGAATCGTCACTTGAACCATCATCAAGGAAATGCGGTTCCAGTCATGGCCAGCTTAAGATTCGTGACACTGGACATTACATCAACACTAGTACAGAGCTGCTGTCCTCAGTGGAATGCTAAAAGGCAGTGTTACCAATTTACAAATCCGCTACATGAGAAGTGTTTTGTTATTTGGCAGCATGAACATTTGACGTTTCGCTATAACCACAGAATTAGAGTGTTTAAGCGCATCACTTTGCTAGAAGCGCAAACTGATTCAAAACGATGGCACATGCAGGAACTTACTAAGTGAGCAAAAAGAAATTTTTAATACCCTGCAGAGATAGGAAAAATAGTCGTGCGTTGCTTGAGGATTGCTCTGAATTCCTTCAAAATGCTGCGATAGCCACGATTCTTTCAGATTCGAAGAACTCAGATCATTGCGGAAAAGTCTTCTCGATAATGTTGGGCCCTCCGATCATTATTAAAAAAGTTAGCAGACGCACGAAAAGACGTTCACAAACTTCTCTGTAGAAGTTGACATCGACTGTGTCTCTTTGCTGTGTGATCCGATGGATAACAGTCGCTGAAACTTTGCACAATTAGGCGTGTTTAATGTTGAACTGGCTGCTCATTGTTCGATTACCATGGTATTATGTCAGCAGATTGTGCCATTTCATTAACGTTACATGTTCCAATATTTCCTTTCTAGTCAAACAGAAGAAGAGACGACCTGTCTAATTCTGTGGTTATAACTTTTCGCAGTCAATCGCTATTCAGTAGGGAATAATATGTACATGAATATCGTATAAGTCGATTCGTTTTCCGGCCATTTATTGTCATCATGTCATCAGGTGCATTATTATATACATGTAGTGCGATAAACTCCAAAGTGTGCTTTATGCCATATCAAATTGTAATAGAATGGGAAACGAATTTGAATCGAGTAAGTAAAGTGGAAACAATTTCATAAACTATCAGGAAAAAACACCGCTTAATTGGACGAACGCTCCAGAAGTTGAACATCAGCTTTGATCAATTTGGAAAATCGTTATATTTCTTTCAATGGTCATTTCGGTCAACACAGAGCACCAGCATAATAACTTTCAGTAATAATTCGAAAGTTTTAATTTATGCAAAAAAAACAGAAAAATAAAAATTTCTAAATTTCTAAAAATTCAGGAAGAGGCCCCAGTTGGATGGATATTTGGCGGCACAAAGTCAAAAGGAAAAATCTTATTCGATATTTATTTATCAAGAGTCAAACTCTGCCACATGAAAAAAAGGAAGGAGAATAATGTAGCATTATATCATGGATTTGTAGGGCAGTAACATCAGACATAGACGAGGCTGCGTTAGCAGTCAAGACTGTCTGATATTTCTGCCCGCAAAATCCATGATGTAATGCTATTGTATGTAACTCTTGAGAAGTCTATGAATATTGCGATTCCTGATCGCTGTTAGTCACAGATAATTGGAGGATGAAGAAATCTTTCATTGACTTTTATTGAAATCTATATAAGTTTGCTCTCTCAATAGATTCTAATTCATGAAAAGTTTGAAAGTCTATGAATACTTGTAAATGTGAGTAGATTTGAAATTCAGATTTCTATCTAAAAATGATTTGAAATATCCATTCACCAATTCATTCATTAATGGATTCTCAAGCTGGAGTGACGGACGACGGTTCATGGCTATCTGGTACGGTGAGAATTCTATGTGAAATTGGCGGGCATACAATGGTGCATTATACAACCTCCAATGCCGGGCAATAATGCATTTCAAACTCATTTCAATAACTTCTTAGACCTCCAAAGCCATTAACAGTGAAATACAATAAATATTACCGTAAAATGGGGTATTTCGGACACCGTGGGGGTAATTCGGACACCTGGTCACTTTTTATCTTTAATCGACTAATGAAAATTGTTAGATGCTTCTAGTGAGACCGAAATGCATTTTTTAGTTAGATATACATCAATCAACTGAAATTTATCAATAGACGCGAAAATTTTTTTCAGTGTATTCACAGCTACAATATATTTAAAATTCAAAAAAGTCGAAAAGAAACTAATTTTACTATTTTTCATCAGGGTTGATCTACCACAAAGCTTTGTTGCATGTTGAAATGGGCTGGCTTGCGGAAGTACCATTAGAAACCCTTACTAATTCAGTCACTCGTTTGTAGCTGGTCAGTTGTAGTACCCAAATACAGACGACGCGAATTCTTGGAATTTCTTGCGCCGGTGGGTGCAGCAAGCAAGGCTAATTGATACTGATCAATCTGCTGAGACGGCATTTCTCACTGTCTATTGTTATCACACGCGAGTATGTTGATGAATCACGCGCAAACTTGTTCAGCGATCAAGGATTCAATGTATGACTCACGTGACCAAGTGATGAAGACGACACATGACCAAGCTGTTCAGTCGCATTTATAAAGTCCAGTTGACCGGGCTGGATCCAGTGTGTTACTTGTGCCGAGTGGTTCTGTGGCAAGTGCAACGGTGGAAGCGTTGATCCCTTTTTCGAGTGTGCCCAGTGTACATAGACTCATTTTAACTTCAGTTTGCAACATTTGCATTTGATTTAGATCGTTTCTGTTCAGTTTGAAATACAAAACTTGTTGGTGTCCGAATTACCCCATTTTTTCTTTTTCTAAGTACCCCTCGTAGAAATTATCCAGGCAAATTTCTACAAGGCTTGAGGTTACCGGGTCATTACATATTGCAAAGAACGCCCCATTTGCGGTTCATGTAGGATTATAGGATCATAGCATCATTACAAATGACAAAAAAATTTAAAAATCCCTCAAAAAGGAGTCCGAATTACCCCATTTTACGGTATATTCTCAGCAACAATGCAAAACTATGTTCCACTTCTGGAGTGATTAATGTTCATTTCCAATATACTATTCGATATCTATGGTAATATAGATGAGCTTGATATTATTCATAGACATACATGCGTACTTATTAAATACTGTGCTCAAACTTGAAATTGATGCGCTTCAACGTATTTGAAAAATGTTGCAAGTTAATATGAAATTAAGTGATTGTTAGAAAAAAGTTAGAAAGTGTTGCAATATTGTAGGCCTACAATCACTGAAGCGTGGACTGGTCGGCTTCAAGAGGACCACAACAAAAAATTGCGACAGCCCGTCAGAATTTCCCCCTCCGATATGTATCGGGGCTAATACAAAACAGCACCTGGTATACATGTAGGCCTATGTCATTGTGCTTGTAAGTTAATTATAATCAAATTCATTATTTCATTATTCCACTGCTCTCGTTCAGTTGCTCGTCATCAAAGAGCTCGCAAGCAATGTATCGCAAATCGACGAAATTGTTAAATTCATTGATATTTCATTTGAGCATAAATACATAATAGGAGCTTCAGTTCAAAGCTGTGAAGGAATTGATGGCAAAGAAAAAATCATTAACGAATTTCTACGACTTTTTCAAAGATGTGAGAATTGAAGATATCCCGTTTTAGATGTAGATCATTCTTCCATGATATAGGATCACAGAAATAAGAAGCATGAACTAATTATATTGTTCCATAATTATTCAAAGGTAAATTGTTATAAATTGCCAACAATGGATCACTGGCTTCGAAAGACGCAATAATACATCGAAGGAAGATGAACACTTTGATCTTTAAATACATGTAATTCCGATTTAGAATATCGAACATGATGTTTGATGAAGCAACACAAATTTATCATTTGAACATTGAAAATGCTTGGATGCATAATTAATGCGAAAGATAGGGCGTGTGAAATGAATTTCTATTTATTCTTCAGAGTTCAGTCATTGCCTCTACATCGCACTGTACATGTATACTTGCAGACCCCTTTGATCAGGAATGTCGATCACATATCAGATCTTCATCTCTCTAAATAACATATAATAGCAGCATGCTAGCGACATTTACTGATGATTACCGTCTTAGTGTTCCAATAAACGCGACAAATGGATTCCGTCAAGCTCTTCGACATTAACTAGTCACAATGTTCTATACTATGCGTGCATATGCAGAAATTAGAATGTTTACAAACTCTGAGACGGTATGAAACAGTGACGGGGGCTTAATCGATTCCGCAGACTGAATCAATCGCGAGATTCTTGAATGATCCGAAATCGTGCGATTTTTGCAAAGTGACTTCTGAATGAAATTTGCCTAATGCATAGAGTACGGATATATAGTTAGAATGGTAGCTCCGTATTTATTAAATCCCCAATGTGTATACACTTTCGATTTTACTGATTGAACTCAAAGGAGATACACTCTGAATTGTTTCCAAATGTGAGATATGCACATTTACGGAGTTTTGAAGAAATTACAACGGAATTGACTGATCATGATAGCATAAAGCAGAAGGAAATGGTATTATTTTACATATCGTCCGTGCCATGACAGCCTTGGAGAGGTAATGTTTGTTTAATTAGTAACTCAATCGCCTGCTATTGCTTTCATGCTCAACCTCAACAGTATTTTCTTAAGCGTGTTCATTTCACAGGTAACCTGCCACTGGCACAGCAAAATCAGATAATCAAAGACAATGACTTCATTCAAACTTTGAAAGATGTATTTAGGTCCACATCACTATTCAGATTCAAGAAATGAAACATGAATATAGTGAATCACAAAATCATGCCGATGAAAATTGAATTAAAAACTTGAAATTTCAGCCAAGAAAGCACGAATAATATCGCGATTTTTTCAAGAAGACTTTCATTATAATACAATTCATGAAATTCCCATCCCCTAATAATCAGCTTGATTTCCGCCTAGTTGGGATTTTTATTAGCACTTATATACTACTTATATAGGAGAGTCATCTCGGTAGTATATAAATTGGCAAATTTTGACTCAAAAGTGCTCATATAATTTTTTGGACCACGGGAACGTAATCTTCGCAAAAAACTGAATATTTTGATATAAAAATTTTCACTGTTTACAGACACTTTTTTTGAGTCGCCACTCTGCGCCACTATGAGTCGCCACTATGTATCCCTACTCCTTGGCCAAATGAGATAAAACAATCTTTCTGTTCCCTCTTTTATAGTTTGAAATAATTGCAATGAGCGGGTTCTCCTTCGTGGGATCATGTTTAGTTAGACAGAATTGACGTGTGAAATCTCTATGGGAGCTCCACACATAGTTAGCATAGGCCAGGTACATCATTTATACGAATCATACATGTTGTCAAGGCAGTAAAGCATTGTAGTTGCCAATGATAATATATCTCCGCATTGTTATCATATGAATAGACTAACAACAATGCGTATTAATATCTGATTTACATTTGACATGTACACTATGATCATAAGCCGGCAACAATTGCACTTCAATGTTAATTATGAAGATTGTGGAGTTCATGTTCACCTGTGCATAGAATTGAGACATGCCCACAAACTTGAACTATTTGAGCACAACTATTTCTTGACAGCAGTAGGCTTAGCGCTTTTCTCCATACAAGGGCTCGTCAGGACGGCTCGCAATTGGCCAAAATAGCTTAAAATATGTGGAATGGTTGAGCAAGCTGAAAGACTGCACAGCGGGCTGCTATGTGTTTAGTTGTCGTGGCTATGCCGTGCGCGATGCGGCTGATAATCATGAATAATATATAGTGCCAATCTTAGATATTTTAAGCTAGTCTAGGCCATTCCTAGCGGCGCTGACGGACCCATGTAAGGAGAAACGCAGTGTCTAAGGCTGTCACAGAAGTTTTGGGCTTATCATTTTCCAATTCTATGGACATCTCTCCATTAGATTTGCCTAATATTTCACAACCGTTGTAAGTCTGATAGTTTGATTTAATTGATGCATAATTATGCTTACTTCAGGATTGATAGAAGAAGCGGCAAATACCTACACTCCTACAGATGTTCGATATTGATTGAAAGAGAGCAAAAGTACAAAAACTGGGAAATAAAAATATTTATAATATACTTCATGGTGCATGCACATGATGTAGTAGTATTTGCAGTGCTTCTATAATGGATATGACTAGTAGTCGCTGGATAACTGTCGAACACCTTTGTGCCCATGCTGCTTGGGAAGGTGCGCGCCCGCAGGATGAAAGCGTTTAGGCAGTTCGATAACTCATGAATAGAATATGCGCTCAACCAAGAATTTAGTGCGCGGTTCAACGACTTCAACACACGTGCTCCTAAAA
Organism: Prostheceraeus crozeri; assembly: GCA_907163375.1. Lineage (NCBI taxonomy): Eukaryota > Metazoa > Platyhelminthes > Polycladida > Euryleptidae > Prostheceraeus > Prostheceraeus crozeri. The sequence goes on from CAJQUW010009248.1 coordinate 213,161, forward strand.
TAAAACTCGTTGTCTCGCTGCACCTGATCCAGTTGGAAGATATTCCATTCGAACTTCAAATGGAAGTGATCGAGTTGAAGGCGAATGATTGTCTTGAGAAGCACCTCGCAAGAAATCAGCTGTGGAATATCCAAGATTGCGAGAGATGGCCCAAAATGTTTTAGTTCTATTTGGAAGCACATACGCTTGCGAGGCAGCTTTCTTCAGCTTTCGAGGCAAAATTTGAGTTGTGTTTTTATTTCACATTTATCAATGAATTTAAAGCTCACGTTTTGGGTTGCGAAAGATCTGTCTGATTAGTAATAATGGACAGGCTTATATACGAGTGCGTGCCTAGAAAACACAGGCTCTGTGATGAATGAATTAATTTTGTATGGGTGATTCCTTTATGAATTATTACAGTAGCTTAGTTTTTTCCTTCGGTTGCCCTACAAGAACATGCTTTAAACTTTTCAAGTGCTAATAACACCTTGAGCTTAAAATCTTTTCGGGACAAAAATGACCGTCAGTTGCATATGGGTTAACTTGCTAACATATTATTTACGAAGCAGGCCTTTATGCGATTTTCACTGCGTCATTCATCAGGGAAAGTTAATTTGAGTGGTGGAATATAGAAAGGATTGGCTATTGACCTAGCTGTTTGCTCACATATTAAGGTGCGGCCGTGATTCTTTCGACCTTCGAAATGGCGGCCGAAAAATGTAAATGGTTGCGCACCCCTGTTCTAGACACTGAATCTCAAAAATCAGAACCGCGCGATTTTTGATTAATCGAGCGCTGAGTCGAACGATTCGGAATCGCCCGAAAATCGAATCGCGCCCGCCACTGATATGAAATGGTAACTTTATGAACGTTGACATAAATTCAGTAATATAATGTAACCCTGATTGCACCACCATGCATTGTAAATCAAAAGATCAAGAATTAGCATGTGTTTTTGAACATTGCATCGAGAAAGCGAACTACATGTACATTTGCAAGCATCAATATTGGCATATTTGTCATCCCTCTCTCTCTCTCCCTCTCCCTCTCTCCCTCTCTCTCTCTCTCTCTCTCTCTCTCTCTCTCTCTCTCTCTCTCTCTCTCTCTCTCTCTCTCTCTCTCTCTCTCTCTCTCTCTCTCTCTCTCCCTCACTCTCTCTCTCTCTCTCCCTCACTCTCTCTCTCTCTCTCTCTCCCTCACTCCCTCTCCCTCTCCCTCTCCCTCTCCCTCTCCCTCTCCCTCTCTCTCTCTCTCTCCCTCACTCCCTCTCCCTCACACACTCTCTCTCTCTCTCTCTCTCTCTCTCTCTCTCTCTCTCTCTCTCTCTCTCTCTCTCTCTCTCTCTCTCTCTCTCTCTCTCTCTCTCTCTCTCTGAATGAGCTTTCATCATTGCGTGCATCGACACACTGTATCAATAGCGGCATAGACATCTGCTGATCAATAGAGAAGAAATGACACAAAATACTACATGAAGGAAGATAATTCAAAAAGTCCGAGAGCGACTGACATTTTCTTCCTCAATTCACGGACGAGCTGCTTGTATTATTTCCAGTTTGCAGATTGCCACCCAACATCAGTGAATCAACAACTCTCAAGTGACACCCATCCAGTAGTCTTGCAATGGTTTTGCAAGTACCTATACAGTCGTTTATGGATCTAGAAATTACCACCGAATTTGCTGCAATAAATACTCAAACTTCCAAACAACAAGATCAATTTTTCATCTAATCATTGATAATCCGATTTGACATTCTTGCAATTTTGATTTCACTTTTAAGAACGATTTTTCTCATATTTTCGTTTCAAATATTACTGAGTTAAATATACGAGTATAAAACGGAAGCGTTACTTGAATGCAGCACAACATCACCTTTGAGAATTTTGTGATGATTTCAACGAGCCATGACACAAATAAGCCTCTAACATGGATGAAAGCAGTCACGTGTATAGTTCAGAAAACAACACAGATAAAATTTTAAGTCTGTACTCACTAGGAACAGACTCTGACGCCGTATTGATTCACAACAGTTTCACAGACAAGTTTTCGTCTGCCGCCTGAGCACTAAAAATGAGGATCCAACATTATCGAGAAGACTTTTCCGCAATGATCTGAGTTCTTCGAATCTGAAGGTATCGTTGAGATCGAAGCATTTTGAAGGAATTCAGAGCCATCCGCAACCGACGCACGACTGTTTTTCCTATCTCTACAGGGCATTAGAAATTTCTTTTTGCCCACTTAGTAAGATCCTGCATGTGCCATCGTTTTGAATCGGTTTGCACATCTAGCAAAGTCATGCGCTGAAACAATCTAATTCTGTGTTGACTCGAATGTCAAAACACTAAACAAAGCGTGGACTAGCTGCTAATGTCGGAATGTTCATTTATCGTGATATAAATCGTAGCACAGTCAGCATGCTTCATAATGATGCCTGCAAAGCTATCACTAATAAAGGGATAATCCTCGGGAACACACGACGTGACCACGCGTCATCTTATTTCGCAAAGCTGACACCGTTGGCACGCTTACACGTTCTAATACATGCTATACATGGGATTTATGTATCAGTATATTCAAGCCTTGTTTTACTTATTTACCGCTCCAGTGTATATGGTGAATTTACTTTTACACGACTTGGACAATAATATTTGAAGTATATTCCTGTCCTCAGACAGCATTGAAGACACTATTTGTATCCAAGATTTCGTTAACGTCATGTTTTTCTTGGGATGTACTTTGTCTCACTCTTATCTTCCAATTTTCTGTGAGTGAAGAAATTCGACTTCTCAAGTGCCATAACAATTTCTGAGCTAGACACATCTCAAGCGCAATTCAACGCTCATAAGTAGGGAATGCTTGAGGAGCTCTGAAAAAGCACTGCCTGCTGTCGAAAAGGCGCCAGCAAGATTTCAAGACATCATTTCGTTCATCATGAATAATCCAGAACAAAGTGGATCTTGGCCCAGTATGATTCATTCCGATGACCAAAAAACTAATCAATTGATTATTTCATGGCTATTATGAAGTGTCGTGCAATCACTTCAGTAGCAGTGATTACATTAGTCCTCTATTCCTAATCAAATTATTCAATTAAGCAGCAAAGTGCGTCAAGGTAACAAATTTAGAAAAACACGGTAGCGACTAGTTAATTTTTAAAAGGTACAAAATATGATTTAAAAGAAAATTTTTATATCCTTAATGTCTAAAAATTCAAAATACTTACTAGAAGGACAAACAACGATTCTCCTCTCCTCATGTGTAATGAATTGGCGAGTTATTCGTTCTGTTCAAAATTATGTTTATCACTTATATATTGAAAGGATTCTATTTAATAGTCTACCCATTCAGATGATAAGAGGACAGGTATGTTTCCAATCAAAATATCAGATCTAGCAGACACAGCGGGATTACGCTATCTAAAATCTACCAGGTGTGTAAGAGAATTAATATTAGTTCCTTAAGCTAAAACGTGAAATATAATTCTACAAAATGTGCATAAAAATTATTTGACTATTTTTAATGAGGTCATCAACAGGAACTTGGTCAGGACGATCGCGTTTCGACCGCTAAATCCTCGACGCTCAAGCCCGACCAAGCGTGGATTCCAAGCTCTGTGCATTGAACAGTTTCAAAGTTTAAATTTATGTCAGAGAAAAAATTGGCATCTATCAAAAAAAGTAGAGTTGCTATTGACAGAAATGTACCTCAGGCATTCAATATAATAATAATACAGTCCGTTTCATAAAAAGTGGATCATCCTAAAATTTGACTAAATAAAACATAAGTATGATACAGAAAGCATTTTTCATGTCATTTCATGTCCCTAATATATTTAAATGTCCTTATATAATTTGATAAGCTATGATACAGTAACGGTTCTTAAGAAGTTAATATTTTGTGGCCCTACCCTTATTGTCAATGACATTACCAATTCGTCTAGGCATTGATTCGATGATATCGTTGATTTTTGACTGATCTAACTTTCTCCACTCCCTTTTTAACAGTGACGCAAGTTGTGATGCGCCATCTGTAGGTAGCAGTGAACGACGAACGTTACGTTTTAGAATACTCCATACATTTTCTATGGGATTCAGATCAGGAGAACGAGCTGGCCAAGATAATGTCCTAAGCCATAATTGAGACTTGCATAAGTTGACTCTACTACTCCTGTGACACGTAGCATTATCATCCATAAATAACCAAGTCGATGGATCACCAAGTTGATCTGTCATTTGGCCAATGTTCATTCGTAAAACATTCACATAGCGTTCAGAATTCATGGTTCCTTGCTGTATGTGAAGTTCAGAGCGGCCATTGGTCCAAATGCCAGCCCAAATCAGTAGAGTCGCACCATCTTGTACCCGGGGACGATGTAAATGTCTCGGAATTTCCTGATCAGATTTTATCCATAAACTCAATCGACCATCACTATCCTTCAGACGGACTGATGCCTCATCAGACCAGACAACCCGATCACATTGATTTCGCCAGTGACAATGACTCATTGCCCATCTGAGACGTCTTTTTGTATGCTGACCTGATAATTCGATCTGAGAGGGTATGTTGAGAATACTTGTAAGGTATTCTTACAGCTCTTGAAATTCGACTCAATAAGTCTTCTACGAATAGTGGACTTAGAAATAGACGAGTCTACTGCAGCCATCTCAGTTAACGAGAGACTTGGATCAACTTTAACAAATCTCAAAATTCATTTAGTCGCTTGCTTGTAGCTCGCAAAGAAAACCCTAGTTCTAGCAAGGTTGACACTTTGCCTTTTGTGAATACGATCTCGTTATTGTTCATTTGTGCTTTGTATTGTTTTCAACCGGTAAGAAATAGATTTCTAGCTGAAAGCAATCAGGAGTGCTGCCAACACCACCGCAACGAAGTCAGGAAGCTATGGAACATGAAGTCCAGTTAATCACATGTAGCAGTTACATTATTGTTGATGAATAATGGTGCTATACTGGCTCTGATTGACCGATTTTCTTTATTTTTGTTTTGCTTGATAGCTTTTGGCTTGTAGAACAACATATTACATAACAAAGGAAACAAATGTAATTTTATAAGAGTGAGGTATGATTTTGTGTGACATTGCTAAATGAAGATCAAATTATCTACTACTTTTTTATCTATAACAGGAAAACAACTCAATATTCATGCTTGAAATTTCCAACAATGATATTAGTAAGCACAACTGACATATCTTCCAAATTTCAGAGAAATTCGCTCAAGTTTGGCGGAGTTAGACAAAGTTGAAGTTAAGGCGATGTTTAAGGGTGATCCATTTTTTATGAAACAATCTGTATATTAAGAAGGACAGAGTCCAGCCAGTAGAGGTCATTATTACTGATACATCGTCTTGAATCATATGATGAAGATAAAAATACGGCATTTTGAGCACGTAGTCTTACTGCTTGATAGCACTAGAATAATATCAACACACACATACACACATACTACATAAAGATGTATGTAATATACATGTATATGGATCCAATTTGAGTGGTGAGCTACAAAATTTCATCAACAACATATATTCGTGTTCCAGTCCTGTTCATCATTCGCTTTGAGTCAATTTTCAGTTTGAATCTTGGCTGAGTTGATAGTACAAGCTAAATAAAGTGTGAAAGCAGGAAGTTGTAGTGTCAGCCTTTTGTCGACGTGTCGGGCAAAAGCACTGTTGAGCAAAATCGGGTGTCCCCAAAATTTGAGAAAATTACGGTATTATCGCGACTTTGAGCACATGCGCTTATAAGCAAAAAGCATTTGTTTTCAATGTGATACAGATGTGCATTTTGTTCGCTTGTAAAAACATGCGCTAATATCCGAATATAAGAGCATCCTTGTCAATTTGATTTTCTCGTCTCTCCCTGTAGCTTATATGATCACAAGGACCTCCATGTATAGCACCATAAAGAAATTTAACCACTAATTAACAATCTTGGCAAGGAGAGTTTAGTTTTGAATTAACATTTTCCAATCTTTGCATTCAATTGTTTAGTTTGTGTGTGTGACGCAATAGATAACTGTTTTGCACATATATATTTCGTTTTTAGGTATTGTACTTAGAAGCAAAATGCTTTGACCGTCACCAATTTCTGCATGAAGTACCAATACCCTATGAGGTAATCTTACTGTGAAATAGCGGGTTAATAGTATGTTAAGACATGGTTCAGTAGACAATTAGCGGTATTAATGTTTGGTTACTTCTAAAATGTTTATATTTTTTTGATGAAATGAATAATTGCAAGATTTACATCTATTAGTAGAGGGAACTTTTAAATTATATGATAGGTCAGCTTAGTTGTCAAGATGCACGTAGACCTCATGATATTTCAGCTAATTGCCATGAAATTTTGCTACCAAGTGATTTAAAGCAAAAACTAATTTTGCCATAGATGCACTTTTTCCGCTTTTAAGCGCATAAAATCGCGATAATGCAGCATATATTCTTTCCATCTGTGCTACTTTTTGTAATATATATTTCATCCCAAATTCATTTTCAAAATCGAAAGCATTAATAGACGATGCTTAGTAAAAGGATATCATTATTTTTAAATGCCTTTCTCAAAATATCTAGTGAAAAAAAAACTCTTACTCGAGATTAACTATTGTGTCATTTCGCAGTCAATCTCACAAAAACTTGTCAATTAATTGTATACTGAGAAAGCCACCTTCCTTGCATTTCAGCACCACCTCATTTACTATTCGTGCTGCTTCTGCTCTAGTTTCAATTTCTATTTCAGATATTCAGACACGAGATGAATACTTATCGCACAGCGAACGATAACAAGAGCTCCCGTGCGACAACCAACTAGTGAATTGGTTATCGCACAGCGAGCTTTTTTTGGTTGCTTATTGCACTCCTCCAAATCATGGCTGTATGCAATGTGTGAATGCCATTGTGTAGGAATGGAATGAATCGCGGTGTTTACATCATCAACACGAGTTGAAAGTGAAGTCTGTTTGCGGATGAGAATGCAAATGTATGAAGTTAAGTCTTGGTCATGTCACACAAACACAGTAAACAAAACATGGATCGGGCGCTTACGATTTTGTGGTAATTAATGTGATTTCTTTTAGTTTGCTCACTATAGTCGGGATAAAGTTGTTTCAAATGTTTCAATGCTAATCAGCACAAGAAGATATAAAGATTTCAAGATTCTTAATGCATGCGGGAGAATTTTAAAGAAAGTTCTCAGAGTGATGGAAAATATACTTCAGAGACAATTGCACATAAATAGGTGAAAAAGTAATTAACACCAAAGGAAACGTGGGAGACTTTCTCGCTCCTCCAAAATTGATCACGTAGTGAAGTGGTATAAGTTATTGCTGTCGCAGAAGGAAAGCGGTCATCCCTGATGCAACAATGAAGTACAGTAAAATCATGGAACCGACAGATTTCTTTGAACGCTAACTGCCTAAATATTGAAAGTATTCTAATTGATGCAAGTCGCGAATATCAAGCAATGAGTATATGCAAAGTAACGAAGAGCACATATAATCGAGAAAGCAGTACAAAGCAAATTTTTAAACATGAAGTTAGGAATTGTTTGAAATAACGGATCCTTATTCATTGCAATAATTTCTAGGGAGTCCGCAAAACAGATGTTCGTTTTTTTTCGATCGTTTATTGTCGAGATCTTTCGACCGTTCTACACGATCATCGTCAGGAACCGTTCCTGACGATGATCGTGTAGAACGGTCGAAAGATCTCGACAATAAACGATCGAAAAAAAAACGAACATCTGTTTTGCGGACTCCCTAGAAATTATTGCAATGAAGTTAGGAAGGATGAAGTTCTGGGAGTGATGAAAACCATAATACATATAAAACCACACATAAATAAGTGAGAAGATAGATAACTGACACCAGAGGAAACGTATGAGACTTTATCGCTCCTAGAAAATTGATTACATAGTGAAGTGGAAGAAATTATCGATTTTTTGGGAAAGAAAGCGGTCAGCCCTAATGTAGTGATAAAGTGGAGCGAAAACATGGACATGCACACTTCTGTCAAACATTTTTAACTGCTTGCGTCTCACAATCTTTAAATTTCTCAGACTCCAGACTATTAATCATGAAAGTGTAGAGACAATGGAAAAGCAAGGAAACTAGACACTTCAATGAAAATCTAAAAGTATTTGATTCTAATCATCTTCTCTCAATTCTCGGACTGCAGACTCCCAATTAATTATCCACATGTCGCTGTCACTCATATTAGAGAAATAATTACTCCGGGTTTCTATTCCACAGCGATATGACGCGTGCTCCTCACAACACGTTCCATAAAACGTCCCTAAAATAACACTTAGAAATTACAGTAAAATCGAAGTGATTTAAACGAACAATCAATAACGTTTTATGTTTGACGGTTAGTCCTCATGTGGAGATCATCTAAAATAAAAGCAAAGCACTAAGAGACAACTCAGTGAAATGTTGACTACATATTTAACTTCTCATCTTCTCTTGAATCTCTCCGTGTCTCTGTCAACTACAAGAGAGAAATGTCCACACCGTGTTTCAACGCCAGAGCGGTCTGAAGCGTGCTGCACATGTGTTGCACATTTGCTCACAAATGGCTCACACAAGAAAAAGGGAAGATTTGTGTGACACCGTGCACAGAAAGCAGTGCCGATAAGTTAGTTATCGCACTGGAAGCCAGTCTCGCGCTACGCGCTCGACTGTTGCTCCCAGTGCAATAACTATTACTTAGACACAACGATCTCGACAGACATAAAAGCTGAACAATAGAGAGGCGTGACACATGCAACCAACAGTGGACAGCAAGATGACGGACAGCGCTCCACGCTGATGCACGTTGCCAGAACAAGATATTATAAACGCATAGAAAAGGTGATAAATATATATATATAATATATATATATATATATATATATATATATTGCAGCAAAGTGTACCCAGTCTCTTCATTGATATGTGAAAGATAAAAAACACTGGTTCCGGACTAGTTTCGATTCATCTATTGAATCATCCTCAGCGGTCACAAAGTTATAAAATTGCATAAAATTCACATTATATACAAATTTACATCTGTTCACGAGTCAAGGTCATCAAGCATGGTTCCACTCTACGTCATCGATAATGATGTTACAAGTTCAGAAGAAGAACATGTGATCCATTCCGTTCATTTGATAATAGATTATTGTTTTCCTTTATCATTATGGATTCAAGAATTAGTGGCTGTCTGAAACGACCAACAATAGTGAAATTCTCAGCCTTAGGGCTATGATCGTGCATAGATATCTCTGTAGCGGTGGGATATCCACGCAAATGCTCACTGATACGAGTATTGAAATGTCTCTTAGTGGCACCGACGTACCGCATGGAACAGCGGTCACAACTGTATTGATAAGTAATATTCGATTTAACGCCACAAAAATTTATCTTTGCCGCAAGGTGATTTGAAAATGTATAGCTTTGACGTGAAGAACTTATTTACTAACATTCCCGTGAGAAAGACAATCGACCATATTTCCTCATTGATCGACTTTTCCAAATTTCCAGTAAATGAAACAGCCTTCAAGTCTCTTATGGAGCTTGCATGCACGAATATTCTTTTTAGCTTTAATAATGATTTGTATTATCAATTTGAAGGGATGGCCATGGGGTCTCCTTTGGGGCCCACAATGGCTGCTTTTGCCCTCGATATAATTGAGAGGAATTTTAGTAAGTACGACGGCAAGTTGCCAATCTATTATCGTCGCTATGTCGATGATTGCTTCTTGATCTTTCATAGTGACGAAGAGGCTAAAGGTTTTATGAATTTTCTAAATGAATTGGATCAAAACATTCAGTTCACTTGCGAAGAAAGTGTCGAAAAGTCTCTTACTTTTCTTGATACTAAACTCACTCTCAAGAATAGCAAATTTGAAATTGACTTTCATTTAAAAGACACTAACACGGGAGTTTATACTCCTTCTGTTGCATATTCACCAATCAGTTATAAAACCGCAGCCATTCGCTCTTTGTTTTATAGAGCCTTAAGAATTTGCTCAGATAGCCATTTGTATGAAAAGGCTGCTTCTCGTATTCGTAGCATCTTCAAATTGAATGGTTTTACGGACGATCTGATTGATCGCATCAAGAAGAAAGTTGAACAGGGTGTTCGAAATGCATGCGAATCTGAAAAAGAGGATAAAACTAAAGTCTATTGGTCCATTCCGTTCATTCAAGAAGGCTCAAAAGAGCTGCAGTCTAAAATTGAGAAATTGAACCGTTGTCTTCAAAATTCTGAAATAAAAGTTGCATATAAAACTTCTAAATTAAAGGATTTCTTTCATAACAAAGATCCTGTCCCTTGTGGCGTTAAATCGAATACTACTTATCAATACAGTTGTGACCGCTGTTCCATGCGGTACGTCGGTGCCACTAAGAGACATTTCAATACTCGTATCAGTGAGCATTTGCGTGGATATCCCACCGCTACAGAGATATCTATGCACGATCATAGCCCTAAGGCTGAGAATTTCACTATTGTTGGTCGTTTCAGACAGCCACTAATTCTTGAATCCATAATGATAAAGGAAAACAATAATCTATTATCAAATGAACGGAATGGATCACATGTTCTTCTTCTGAACTTGTAACATCATTATCGATGACGTAGAGTGGAACCATGCTTGATGACCTTGACTCGTGAACAGATGTAAATTTGTATATAATGTGAATTTTATGCAATTTTATAACTTTGTGACCGCTGAGGATGATTCAATAGATGAATCGAAACTAGTCCGGAACCAGTGTTTTTTATCTTTCATATATATATATATATATATATAAGCTTATATATATATATATATATATATAATAGAATAATGAATGAAAACACTTCAAACTATTAATTCGCACCAGCGCTTTCTGGAATATATTTCCTTCTTCAGGTGCATAACAAATAGTGACATGTTGGAAAAATTTGAATTACAATGTACATGCATGCATAGAAAACTGACAACGAAGAAATATGTATTCAGAAGTATATCATTGAAATTCTGTAATCGTGGAATAAGAATCAATAGATATATAAAAAAGTAAAATGTAGATATACAATACATCTTATGCACAATTGAGAGTAGGATGGAAAATATTTATAAAGTATTTTTCTTTATTCTTACGTGTATTTATATCATCATCAAAAATTTTATAAAAGGGAAATATATAAAAACGGGATTTACCACAAGATTCAATATGCTCACTTAGATGTATTTGTCTGTATATTGGATGACTTATTTGTTGCTTGTGTACCCTCACTCTAGCACGGATCGTATTTCCTGTTTCGCCGATATAATATTCACCACAACCACAACAACTAATTACATAAATTACATTTCTTGTTTCACATGACATGTTACTTTTCACTTTAAAAATCTTTCCCTTAAAATCAAATGAATCACCAGTCATAATATATTCGCAGGTTCCGCATCTCAAATTGTTGCACTTTCTTACACAGAATTGTTCATTAGACTCAAATTTAGATTTACAGATTATTGCTTTAATATTTTTAGGTTGACGTTTACTTACAATGAATTGTTTTTGTTCAAAAATACTTTTAGTTTGAGGATCATCAAGAAGTAAAGAATTTATATGATTAACAATAGGAATAATATTTACATTGTTTGGATTATGAGCATGAACAAAAGCAATAGTATTGAATTCATCGGTATTATTCTTATTTTTGTTTTGTTGCTCTAGCAGAAAAGCACGACTCACAGATAAAGATCTTTTTATACCATCTTCAATCAAATTAAAAGGATATCCTTGATTCTGAAGAAATATTCTTAATTCATTTAGGCGTTTATCACGTAAAATATCATCATTTACGATGGTGCAGATTCGTCTGGCCAAATTATATGGAATAGCACGCTTGATATGACGGGGATGACAAGATTCGAAACACAAGTATTGATGAGTGTCCGTAGATTTATAATACATATCAGTAATAACACGGTTTTCTTTTCGAATGATTAAAATATCCAAAAATGCAATTTCGCAATCACTAACTTCCATTGTAAATGAAATATTTGGATCCAAATTATTCAATAAGTCTTTGAATGTGTCCAACCGATCAAGATCATAATCCCAAATTACGAAGCAGTCATCAAGATATCTTCGCCATTTCTTGATTATGGAATTTGCAATTTCTTCACCCCACGTAAATACCATGGTTTCTTTCAATTTGACTTCTAAATATCCTAGGGTTAATGTTGCATAGCTGGGAGCCACCTTTGTCCCCATAGCAGTACCTTTTATCTGTTTATAATTATTGTTCGCGAATGAAAATGTATTACAAGTTAAGACCAGTTTCAAACTTTCGATTATGAAATCTTGATTAATACGTCTATCAATTAATGTTGGATAGCGTTGCAGCCAATATTGAATGGCTTGTAACCCAAGATTATGAGGAATGTTAGTATAGAGGCTTATGACATCAAATGTAACAAATTTGGATTCTGAAGGAATGCTTTCAGGAAGATAATTAAGGAAATCAAAATCATCTTTCACATAACTTTCCACCATTTTACAAAAAGGCTTAAGAATGATATCCAAAAAATGGCTCAATCTTTGAGTAGGACATTTTGGACCTCCGACAATAGGTCTGAATTTCAAGTCATCTGGATTATGGCAGATCACATAGGATGAATTTTGTTTGTTAACAGCTGCTTTTATAATAGCAGACTTGTGAATTTTTGGCAATCCGTAGAAATTGCTGGTTTTGTATTCAAAATTTACCAAATAATCCTTTTCCTTTTTAGTCAACTTTATAGCTAGTGGACTTGAGATCAATTTTGTAATGGATTTCATGATTTTAGAGTCCTCATTTTCTGAAATATGTTCATAGAATGAACTATCATTAAGCATGTCAAGAATGCACATTTCGTAAAAGGTTTTATCCAAAATTGTCACAGAAAATGAGGACTCTAAAATCATGAAATCCATTACAAAATTGATCTCAAGTCCACTAGCTATAAAGTTGACTAAAAAGGAAAAGGATTATTTGGTAAATTTTGAATACAAAACCAGCAATTTCTACGGATTGCCAAAAATTCACAAGTCTGCTATTATAAAAGCAGCTGTTAACAAACAAAATTCATCCTATGTGATCTGCCATAATCCAGATGACTTGAAATTCAGACCTATTGTCGGAGGTCCAAAATGTCCTACTCAAAGATTGAGCCATTTTTTGGATATCATTCTTAAGCCTTTTTGTAAAATGGTGGAAAGTTATGTGAAAGTTGATTTTGATTTCCTTAATTATCTTCCTGAAAGCATTCCTTCAGAATCCAAATTTGTTACATTTGATATCATAAGCCTCTATACTAACATTCCTCATAATCTTGGGTTACAAGCCATTCAATATTGGCTGCAACGCTATCCAACATTAATTGATAGACGTATTAATCAAGATTTCATAATCGAAAGTTTGAAACTGGTCTTAACTTGTAATACATTTTCATTCGCGAACAATAATTATAAACAGATAAAAGGTACTGCTATGGGGACAAAGGTGGCTCCCAGCTATGCAACATTAACCCTAGGATATTTAGAAGTCAAATTGAAAGAAACCATGGTATTTACGTGGGGTGAAGAAATTACAAATTCCATAATCAAGAAATGGCGAAGATATCTTGATGACTGCTTCGTAATTTGGGATTATGATCTTGATCGGTTGGACACATTCAAAGACTTATTGAATAATTTGGATCCAAATATTTCATTTACAATAGAAGTTAGTGATTGCGAAATTGCATTTTTGGATATTTTAATCATTCGAAAAGAAAACCGTGTTATTACTGATATGTATTATAAATCTACGGACACTCATCAATACTTGTGTTTCGAATCTTGTCATCCCGTCATATCAAGCGTGCTATTCCATATAATTTGGCCAGACGAATCTGCACCATCGTAAATGATGATATTTTACGTGATAAACGCCTAAATGAATTAAGAATATTTCTTCAGAATCAAGGATATCCTTTTAATTTGATTGAAGATGGTATAAAAAGATCTTTATCTGTGAGTCGTGCTTTTCTGCTAGAGCAACAAAACAAAAATAAGAATAATACCGATGAATTCAATACTATTGCTTTTGTTCATGCTCATAATCCAAACAATGTAAATATTATTCCTATTGTTAATCATATAAATTCTTTACTTCTTGATGATCCTCAAACTAAAAGTATTTTTGAACAAAAACAATTCATTGTAAGTAAACGTCAACCTAAAAATATTAAAGCAATAATCTGTAAATCTAAATTTGAGTCTAATGAACAATTCTGTGTAAGAAAGTGCAACAATTTGAGATGCGGAACCTGCGAATATATTATGACTGGTGATTCATTTGATTTTAAGGGAAAGATTTTTAAAGTGAAAAGTAACATGTCATGTGAAACAAGAAATGTAATTTATGTAATTAGTTGTTGTGGTTGTGGTGAATATTATATCGGCGAAACAGGAAATACGATCCGTGCTAGAGTGAGGGTACGCAAGCAACAAATAAGTCATCCAATGTACAGACAAATACATCTAAGTGAGCATATTGAATCTTGTGGTAAATCCCGTTTTTATATATTTCCCTTTTATAAAATTTTTGATGGTGATATAAATACACGTAAGAACAAAGAAAAATATTTTATAAATATTTTCCATCCTACTCTCAATCATAGAAATTAATAATACCATAGAAAGTCCTAGAATGGAAATTGTATAAAAATTATGGCACACTCCGGGGGAACTTAGTTGGGGCAAAAAGCAAATTTTGCGAGCTGGCTTTCTTGTTTTCTGATTGGCATTTTCAATTATCAAATCAATTTGTAATCTGGATTGTTGGCCCTTGTCCAAAGATCATGTACACAAAAGCAATAGTGAATTTACAAAATAGTGCAGCGACAGGATAACAAAGAAGGAAATCCTTTAAAACGTTCTGTATGGTCATCATTTTGAAATATCGATCCTATAATCAATCACGAGTATAATCAGACACATGTGCAACTTGTAATGTTGATTTATAGAGCATGCATTGGTCCAACTTGAAATCAGAGGCCAAGCAATTTTACAGTATTCATTTTACTTTGAAGGGTTCCCCTGTTCACTATATTTGAACAATTTTCAAAACCTTTGCATGCTCTCGAATATGAGCCTTCAAAATATCATCACACTATGTCATATTAATCATTTAGTGATTAATTGAAAAGTTCCAACGACATTTCATTTATCTGATAAATGACTGTCGCTAAAGAAGCTTTCGATGTGTTTATTCCAGAAGAGAGCTAGGTTTCTTGACCGTTGGAAGGAAAAATTATCCAATAATTAGAATTTTTATCTTTGAATTCTTAAGATATTCTTACAATCAGTGCACCGACTACTTTCAACTATGACTCTGTCAACCAAATTTCAATTCGTATCCCAGTGTTGAAAAATTGCAGAATAGTTGTTAATCACTGCTACAAATAGACACAGTATATTAATCCATGGAATAGTAGGTTATTTCACATAAAACAATGCAACCATCTCACTTAAAATTATTTTCATGAAATCCTGCAATTTGTTGTCAGCAACTTCCACAATCAACTTGGCAAATAGTTTGACTATGATACAATGTTTTAGATCGAATCAGTATTGGGCAAAAGACCGTTCCAGGACACCATAAAATTCAAAAAAATAGTATCTTTAAAAACGACATAAATTCATGAATTAGAACCCTTTTTCAGGTTTTTAAGACCTAAATACATGAATTTAGTCCATTCAAAAAGTACCATTTTTTCAAAAAATGGCATTTTTAGAAACGACATAAATTCATGAATTTGAACCCTTTTTCAGGTAATGAAGACCTAAATTCACAAATTTGGGCGTTTTTAAAGATACCCAATTTTTCAAATTTTTCAAAATCTCAAATTTGAGAATTACAATTTTCACCCCCAAAATCATGACCGTTCCAGGACACCGAAAATCATAAAAGTTGAGAATCTCAAAATTTGTGAATTACAATTTTTACCTTGTAAATCATGACCGTTCCAGGACACCGAAAATCATAAAAGTTAAGAATCTCAAAATTTGAGAATTACAATTTTCTCACTTAAATCATGACCGTTCCAGGACACCGAAAATCATAAAAGTTGAGAATTTCAAATTCATGAATTTTATCCATCTTTCAGGTTTTTAAAATATAACATGTGACTAATAATATTTCTTTAAAATGGAAGAAACAAAAGTGGAAGGAACCGCAAGAATATATCCTTCATTATCATATGAAATGGATATTGCAAAACACAAAGATAGTGTACGTTATATGAAAGATAAGGAATCTCAATTATTACTTAGATTAGAACATTATAATAAATTAAGAAAGAGATGGAGTAAAGTTAAGAATGTAACACAAGGAATTGGCATATTCTTAACAATAAGTTTAGGCGCTCTCACTATTGTTATATCTTCAGGTGTTTTAGTAATTCCAGTAGTTGCTACAGCTTTAACAGGTACGGGTGTTTTTGCAACTTCACTTGTTACAATGTTAGATAAATCTTTAATAACTAAGAAACGAAAATCATTAAAAACTAAGCATTTACATATTAAAGAAGTCTATGATAAACTACATTACTACTTTCAAAAAGTATGTGATGATAATGTTATTACGTTAGATGAGATTGAAAAATTTGATCAAATAGCTAATGAAGTAAATCAAACCTTTCAATTACAGTCCGAAAAAGTTGATGATAAGAATAGACAGGATGGCAAAATTTCTAGTGATGGTAAAATTTGTAATGAAGAAAATGATAAAATTTTTTTAGAAGAGCTAAAAACTTTAAGCGAAAATTTAAGCAAAACTTTATTAAACAAAACTTTAGTAAACAAAACTTAAAACGAGAAAACTTTAAACGAAAAGATGTCAGACAACAAAGCAATAAAAAAATAATTTGTTCAGTAAAATGTTTTTGTTGTATTCCAATGTTACCACAAAATTCAAATATTATATTTTAAAAATGGATAAAATTAAAGCTGATAATCAAAAAAGAATTAAGCAATTAGAAGAGTTAATAAAACAAAGAAATATTATGAAAGAAAATCATCTTCAACATAGAATGATAAAAGCTGGTATTCAATCTGATATGTTTGGAAAAATGCAGCAAACCGAACAAGTAAAAACTGATTTTGAAAAAACTATGAAACCATTTAAAACTCTTGAAAAAGAAAGTACAAATAATGATAAACAAATTGATATAACAGATCCAGAGCACAAAACTATATTAGATGACTATGGATTACTAGAATCAAACATTAATAAGAAATTACCAAAATCTATGCAATTTGAACATTCTATTTCATTTATAGATGGAAAAACAATACCTAGATTTTATCTCGGTCAAAAAGAAATATTTCCACAACCTTTTCGAGGTATAATTTTTTCACCAGATAAATCTCCTTTTAATTTAGATAGAAATTTTGTTAATCTTTTAAGAGGAGCAGATTTAAATAATTATGTGTAGAAGATCTCATAAAATATAAAGCTATGTTAGACAGAGTTGGTGCAGTAAAATCTCTTAGACGTTATAAACAATTAGAAAATTTATTATCAACGGGAGTTAAAGTAGGGAAAGGTTTATCTGAAAAACAGAAAACAGAAACAACCATATTCTTACCAGATGATCCACAAGAATTACTAAATAGATTAAATATTTTAATATCTGCAATAAAAGAAGGACATAATTCTAGTTTCAATGAAATTCATGCTATATTGAAAAGACTGTTAGAAAAGAAGATTCTAAATGAAGAGGATTATAAAAGTGTAGCTGAAATATGTTGTTTCTAATTTTTATCTATGATTTTTATTCATGATTTTTATCTATGATTTTTATCTACGATTTTTATCTATGATTTTATATCTATGATTTTTAGCTATAATATTTATTTAAAATTTTAACTAAAAAATGTGTTCAGCAGATTTAGACAAAATTAATAATCATTTAGAAAATCTAACAGAGATTTTGGGTTCATCAAAATTTAGCACGACGTTAAAAATTATAACAACTACTTCATCACACACTTGTAATTTAGAACCCATTCTACATTTGGAACAAAATAAAAATTATCAAATTGCATTGACTAGTTTCTCTACATTTAACACTATTCAAAACGTTATCAAAGATGTGAATGATCAATTTAGATATTCTACTGATAAAGGCAAAACGTGGAAAGTACTAACTTTTCTTCCTGGTTCTTACGAAGTTGAATCAATATCAAATGAAATTAAGAGACATTTAGGTATACCATTTAAAGATAAGAAACAATTACATTTTGCAGTTGAACCGGCAGTTAATAAATTTTCTCTTACTTTAGACGAAAATCATCAAGTTGATTTTAATCATGATAGATCATTGTCAAAGCTATTAGGATTTAATAAACAAACCTATAGTCAAGGTTATCATTTAGGTGAGAAGATTCCAAAAATAACTGAAATAAATTCAATTGTTGTACATTGTGACATTATTGAAGGAGGATATATAAATGGTAAATTATCAAATTTAATATTCAGTTTTCCAGCTTTTACTGTACCCATTGGTTATAGATTAAATGTAATTCCACAAACATTAATATATTTTCCTATTACAAGAAAAACTATTAACAACATTGGCATTAGAATCACTGATGAAAAAGGACAAGAAATAAATTTTGGAGGTGAAGAGATTATGATAGATCTTTTGGTTCGGGAGGTATAAACTCCCACGCGAAGCTAGAGAAGTTTAATTTTCTTCTTCTTTAGAAACAAAAAATAAAAAAAATAAAAATAAATTTTTTTATTAAAAAATGAGTGAACTACCTCCATTAAATAAAAAAAAAAACTTAAATTTAATCATCATCCAAATTTATCTAATAAAGTTTTGTCAGTTATTTGTGGAAGATCAGGATGTTGAAAAACATATCTATTATTTAAAATTTTAACGACTCCAAATTTTTTGGATTATAACAATCTTATAATTTATACAACAACGGCAGCACAACCCGTCTATCAATTTTTAAAATATGGATTTGAAAATAATCTTAAAAAAACAGCAATTGCTTCATTATTCAAAGAATATGAAAAATCTGAAGATGAAGAAGAAATAAGTTCGTGGTGTGAAGAAGCAGCAAAAAATAATCAGTTAGTAGAATCTAATAAAAAGAAGCATATAAAAATACAATTAATAGATGATAGTGGTAATATGCA
The DNA here is from genome assembly GCA_907163375.1 of Prostheceraeus crozeri. Classification (NCBI taxonomy): domain Eukaryota; kingdom Metazoa; phylum Platyhelminthes; order Polycladida; family Euryleptidae; genus Prostheceraeus; species Prostheceraeus crozeri. The sequence continues at coordinate 232,366 of CAJQUW010009248.1, forward strand.
AGATCCTAGTAAACTAGATAAAACAATGAAACATTGTGTAATTTTTGATGATTGCGTTAATGATAGAAATCAGTCAGTTCAGAGAAATTATTTCACAAGAGGTAGACATAATAACTGTAGTGTTTTTTATTTAACACAAAGTATGTATTCATTAGACGGAAGTGTTATTAGAAAGAATGCAAATATATTTATACTATTTGAAATAAATGCAAGAAACTTAAGTGATTTGTTAAGAGATTTATGTGTAAGAAATAAAGATGAATTTAAACAATCGTGTAACAATGCTTGGTCAAAAGATTATGGCTTCATTACAATTAATATTGATAAAAAAATTCATGAAAGAGTTATAGAAAATATTTTCGCGGAGTGATAAAAATATACAAATATAGTGTTATAATATTTTTTTATTTTATGTATATATCAAATTTGCATATCTTAGAAATTAGAAAATTAAAAAGGTTCAGTAGTTATTCCATCAGGTAAAATTTTTCTTTTATCATCAAATGGATCTAATGCTAATTTATGTTCTTCTTTTAAATACATTTTATGTTTTTTTGAATTAAGTCTATAATTACATGCTGTTTTTATTTCATTATTAAATAATACATTTTTATAATCTTAAAATGTTATTTGATTAGCCACTGATGCCTTTGAAATTCCTTTTAATGTTTTATGTGTTTTAATATTATTAGTTGTATCATAACAGTAACATTAAGATTTTAAAAATATAGCTTCTGTTATGAAATCTTCATTTCCTTCTAATTCATCTTTTACTTTACATAAATCAGAAGGATGAATGATATCTTTTATTTTATTAATTTCTTCATCAAGTGTAGAATTATACGGTATTGTTAATTCTAAGAAAATAGAATCGGTATCTGTAAAGTGTAATTTATAGTTTTTGCCATAAGCAGGTGCTAAATAATCATATATAAATCTATACATAAATAGTTTAGCTAATTCTAATATAGTGAAACCAATGAAATTAAACTTATCATGTTTTACGCTAATTCGACATAAATGTACAGCACATAGTTCATCACTAAATCTAGTAGTTCTTTTATATGTAGGTTTCCTTGTTAAATTTTGAAACCTATCTTTATCATAAACTATTTCAATATTTTGTCTATTACGCACATTTTCTAAAGTCTTACCATAAAATGCATTATTCATTAATTTGAAGAACACGTTTCCAAAATGATCTTTATTTCTTTTAGCTATTTTACGTTTTTCAATATTGAACTCTATATAATTTTTTAACCACCTAGATTTTTGATAAAATAGTTTTCGATGTATTTTGGTGAGAATCATTCCATGATCTAAATACCAATCTAGCATTCTTCCTTCAACAACATACTTTCCTTTATTGCTTTGTGTTAACATAAGTTTTTTTGTTGGTCTGTATTTTTTAGGAATTAAAGATTTTTGATAATCTGAAAAATCTTCTATATTAGGAATTTCGTTTTCGGGACAGAAAGGAAAATATTTTGTTTTATCTTTTATTTCATCAGGATATACTAAATCAACTTCATATATATAACCATGATTATAATTTCCATCATATGTTTTTTGATAATCAAGAATATTACACCATTCCATCTCACCTGTTGGTAATTCTTGTATCATGCAAGAAGAATATAAGCTATTAAAATCATAATATAACAAATAGTTTTCTCTCATGAATTCATCAATTGCATTTTCACGTTCTACTCCTTCTCGTTTCGTTCGAAAAATTTCTAATATTTTTTCTTTTCCTTCAGGAGATAAAGGTTTCATTATTCCATATTCTTGTGGATTTACTTTCTTATTATAACATTTAACATATCTATTACCTAAAACAGATGATACACCGCCTCTAATTCCAGATTCAAAAAATAATAATTTATCATATGTATTTTCTTTATAATGTTTAAGTTTAACACCGTTATGTTTTAATCCTGCTAACCATGTTAAACCTGGTGTAGAATAACAATAACATGGATCTATTCCGTAATATTCTAAACACATATCACGAAAGTTTTCAAAAAGATCAGCAAGGATTAATACATCTATCTGAAGATATTTCATTGTATAATCATACATTGTTTTACAATTTAACTCTCTCCAATTCTTTTCAGCTTCTGCATAGTCTTCTTCAGATAATTGTGATTGTTTTAATGTTGATTTAAATTTATTTATTGGAGGAAGTTGTTTTTCTTCCATAATTTTATTCACAGAATTAAAATCAGTCTTCGACTGTGAACCACAGGTTTTATCTCCAGTTATATCAGTCTTCGACTGTGAGCCGCAGGCTATATACTCATACGGAAATATTCCTTTTAAAAGTTTTAAATTATATTTATTTAATATTTTACATTGTTCAGATTTCAAAGTTTTTCCCATAACATCTAATGAATAAGGAGTAAAAAATCTAAATGCATCTAAAATTCTAATGCAACCTAATTGCATTGAAAAATATTCTTCTTCTGTTTTACATAGTACATTTATTTGTTGTTGTTGTAATTTTTCAGATGAAAATAAATCTTTCATTACTAGATGGAAATCATATTTAGAACCATTATAGAAATATAGAGGAACAAAGTTATATTTAAATTTATTAGCATTAAGATTACAAGAATTATGTGCTGCACCTCTATATAATCCATTTAGATGATCATGATCTTTTACCTTATCAAGATATCTACCTTTACCATTTTTATAATTTTTTGTAAATTCTTTTCCACAGTAATAACATTTTGTTTCATTAATAAAATTTAATTTTTCTTTTTCTGTTAATGGCATCATTGGAATATTTGTTTCAAGCAATTGTGAAAAACGTCCTTGTAATTCTTCTACTTTCTTTGTAAACATTTCTGAACTATCTTCACCATAGTATTGATAATATTCTGATTTAAATAATTCAGGATAATTTGAATGAATGTACATTCCCCAACATAATGGTTTTTGTTCAAATAAATATTTTTCTTTACTTGGTTCAGCTGCACTTTTTTCATAATTAAAACCGAAGGTTCTAGGGCTTGGCCCGTACCATTTTCAGAATTATAATTTTCAGAATCGGGCGAAGCCCTGGAACTTTCCGTTCGATTTTGTGTCATATTAACATTATATGCTTCGAAATCACAATAAATAGTAAAGGGTACTTTATTTTTCAAATAATGTCTATTATATATTAAATAATCATCTTTAGGAAAAGTATTTTCAACTGCTTCATTTTGTTGACAATTCTCCAAATGTCTATTCATTTCTTCTTTAGTTCTAAAACTTGTCATACATTGAAGACAAGGAAAATTTGTATTATCTGAAGTTTTTGTAAATATAGAAACATCTTTACACAATATAAAATGACCCTGATAATATAATATATTCGCTTGTGCTGGCTGTTTTGTCTGTTCTAGTTTTTCAAATTTATCTTGATATCTTTCATGTGTTTCATCAATTTCTTTTGTAAGATTAAATGTATTTCGATGAAAATTTTGATTTAATATTTGTAACTGATAACTATATTCTTTATCATATTGTTTTTTATATTGTTGTAGACATTTTTTTAAAGATTCATTTATTTTTTGATTGGTTTCATTTTCTTCATTATTTAATTCTTTATTGTCTTCATTTAATTTTTGAATCGTTTCTATCTTATTTTGATATTTATGGTGATATTCTTGTACTAATATTTTCGTTTGTTGTTGATAATCTGTTTTACATTTTTGTAAAATTTCATTTAAATTTTGTAATTTTTGTTGATATTCTAAAGATAAAGATAAATAATCGGTATCATAATCATAATTATAATTACGTCCTTTATAATTATTATGACTAATAATTATTGGTGATAGTGTTTTTATAATTTCAAATTTTTCAGTACATATTATATTTCCTTGGCAAAAAATATTATGATGCATGTAATTTCCCATATCATTATATACTATTTCTGATTGACATAAATTTTTATTATTCAAATAAAATTTTTTTGAATCTGAGTAAAGTGGAGTAATTTTACCAATAGAAACATAATTCACATTTAATTCAAAAACATTTACTTCTATTAAATTTTTATTCTTTTTATGAAACTTTTTTAACCTATTATAATCATATGGAAATTCATCTAAGCCATCAGAGAGATCAAATTCATTTATGTATTCTTCTTTATTGTAATGACTTAGTCTTTCTTTGTGATATTTTGCAGGATGTAAATGTGCTATAATACTCCACAGAAAACAATAATCATCTTCATTTTTTATGTTGATTATTTGTGGTGAACTGAAAGGCAAAGGAACATAACTACCACCAGTATTATTTTTATATTTATCAATTACTATTTTCTTAGATAGTATTTTAACAAATCTCCAACCAGATTCACGTAACTCGGCTTCTATTATACAATTTTCTAATTTAAGTATCATCGTTTCAAATATGGGTTGTATATCATTTACATTATGAATTTCTTGTGAATTTGTAAAATGTCCTTGTATTATTTCTTCAGGAATTTCATCAGGTCCATTTTTTGTATAAAGTACTTCTACATTCATATAACATTTGAAAGATTTCTTAAATATTTTGAAAAAGTTTGTTAATACATTATAAAAAGTTTCATCGGTTTCATTATGTTCAACAGATTCATTAAATAAATATTTTATATCTGTTACCGCTTCATCGGTTCGTTCAGCTTCATCAAATTCATCAGTATCGCTAAATAAATATCTTCCATCTGGTAGGGTCTCATCTTCACTATTAAAAACTTTTTTATATTCCGAATGTGAATAATCATCAAACATTTTTTTAACTTTTATATCAGTAGGCAATGTTTCTAGATAGTTTTTATAACTATTTAATTTTAATATATTTCCTTCATCAACTCGTTCTACATTTTGTAAATGCAATTTACTATTTAAATGAGATTGATAACTTCTTTTTGTTTGCAACTTTTTTTTACATAAGACACAATAAAACTTGGTATTTTCCATTTTTTTATTTTTTAAAGAAAAAATTTGTGTTTTAATTTTAGATATAAACATTCTAATATCAAGGACTTGAGTGTTATTTTATACTATTATATATTTCACGTTCTTTAGTTATTTTTTTTCTTTATCACATTAAGTTTTATCATATTAAGTTTCATCATATAATGTTTTATCAAAAGATAATTTAAATTTATTTTCACTAACTATTGATTCTTCATCATCATCATCAATTGATTCTTCATCATCATCATAAATTGTTTCTTCAACATCATAAATTACACTTTTTGGTATAGGATGCCATTCCCTGATAGGATACCATTCTCTTATTGGAATATCTAATTCTAAATTACATCTTTTATCTGATAATAATATAATAGAGAAAAATATTGGTCTTTGATGTCTTTTGGAAAATTTAATAACACCACCCATAATCTGAATCACTTTTAGTTTTTATTAAAGATGATAAAATTTTAAATTGATTAGATGTAAATCCTAATTTAAATTTTGTAGACCCGACACATAGTTGTCTAATAGTATCTTCAACTATACCATCATTATTAGTTTCAATTGTAAGAAAATGAAATTTAGATAAATTTTGATTATATGTAGTATTAATATCATGTACATCAGTATGAGATATAAATTTTTCTTCACTTAAATTTTTATAATTACTAATATTTTTGTAATCTTTTTTACCATTTACACCTTTTTCAGATGTTACAGAATCATCATTATTATCATTAGATTCTTTAAGATCGGGAAAAGCCCTAGAACCTTCAGTTCGTTTATTATGATTATGATTATGGTCATTGTTAATAGTATAAGGTGTAGTCCACATATAAATTTTCTCTTGTTGAGCTAAACCATTTATATAAGATTTTAACAAATTAATATTTAAGTTTGAATATAATCCTATATAAGTATTATCATCATATCTTTGCGGCATTTCTAATGTTTCTTGTTTATAAATTGTATCTCTATAATATACCTGACATAATAATTCTTCATTATGTTTTTTACTCTCTATGTGAATGTTATATTGATTTTGATCGTCAACAAATAATCTAATTTTTTCTTTCGAAAAAGATTTTAATTTTTTAACTAATTCTTTAATATTGATATAATTAATAATTTTAGTTTCTATCCAATCAGTATTACTAATTGGTAACACTGCTCTAATAAATCCATAAACATTATTATGACCTATTATAACCATATTTTCTTTATTTAATTCCACATAAGCTACATCATTATATTTACTAACAATATCCATAAATTTAATAAATGGATCCCCCGGAAATAAACAATAATTAGTTTCTATAGAAGGTAAACCTTTAGTCTGTTCTCTAAATATTTCGGCTTGTAATTCAAACAAAAGATTAACATCTATACATGGATTATTATTATTATTATTATCAAAACATTTATTTTCAAATCCCGTTGATCTCGTCGAATAAGAAGAACAGGATGATGCGGGCGAATGTAATTTTTTTAAATTTGGGGTTTCCATTTTTTATTTTTATTAGAAAAAATTTTTTTTTTATTGTTAAAAAATGATGTTACCAAATGTTGGTGGAGGTGCATATATCCCGAATAATCGTGAATTAGAAATAGAGATAGAAAATTATATCATGAAAACTGGAGACGTTTTATCTGGTCCATTGCATCTTTCTATTCTTCCGCAACAAAATACAGAGTTAACAAATAAACAATATGTTGATACACAAATCAATGACTTAAAGGAAAAATATATAAACGATGTTTTGGTTCAACTGATGAATGAATTAAAGTTGCTAAAACTTAATGACAAATCATTAAACGAAAAACTATTAAAACTTGATAAAAAGGATAGAGAGCCAGAAGCAGATATACGAAAACTTTTTAAAAAGATTTCTGGACAATCAAAAATTTTAATATTACTTTCTTTAAATTTAAAATCTGCTGTAATTAAAAATAAACATCAGATAAAAATGTTAAAAGAACAATTAGAAGATGAAATAGAAAAACTACCTGAAAGAATTAAAAAAAATTTAATGCAGTTACAAACTACATTCCAAAAAAGTGTTGATGAATTGAGTTCTAAAATTACTCAACAAATGAAAAAGATGAATAGAATAATAAATGAAGTAAACTCACTTAATCAAAGAGTTGATAAAATGAAAACTCTTAAAATCAATTTAGAAAATGAATTAAAGAAAAATTTACAAGAATTCTCTAAAGAAAATAAAGAACAGTTAGATTCTGTTAAAAGACAATTAGATGTTCTTAAAATTAAGTTAAATGCTCTTAAAACGGCATTGTAGATTAATCAGCAGAAAATGCAAGTTAATAGAAAAGAAATTAAAGTACATCACACGCTACTTGACGCAATAGATAAAGTGCAACAATCAATTAATAAAGTTATCTCGAAGTTGTTGTCCATTCACAAACGTAAATCTTAGCGTAAATATTAACGTAAATATTTTTTCCCAAAAGTCAAATTTAATCCTAAAAAATGCCTATGATTTATAAACACAATCTTAAACATTTTGCTTCAAATCAAAGAATTGCTCATGAACCACGTATGAATCCTGTTTATCATTATGATAATAGAGAAACAGTCGGAACTCAAAAGTTCCTAGGCACCGCAGGTGCCGTTCACGCGGAAGGAGCTGGGATCTTCTCTGGTATTGGAAGTATCGTTGACTTAATTAAAAATAATAAAGATTTGATTACATCTGCTGCAAAAGGAGCAGCTGCTATAGGTAGTACAGCTAGTGCAATATCAAATGCTGTCAAGTCTCAAAACGAATTAAAACAACTAGAAGCTATTCGTAAACTTAGGAATGATTCCGAAGAACTAAAAAATTTAAAAAAACTTTCCGAGGAAACAAAAAATAAAATTGCTAACATTGCTGTTGGGGAAACCTTGAGGAGCGGAGCTCCGTCTGATAGTAAACATAAGAAGAAATCAGGCGTAGCCATAAAACGTTCAATTGAAAAAATAAGAGGAAATGGCGTGAGCAGCGACCTTCGGTTTAACCAGCAAAGCTGTAGCGGAGCTGGTCTAGCAAAATTCTAAAATTATGTTTTTTAGTAAAATTTTTTTAGCAAAATTTTCTTAGCAAAATTTTCTTAGCAAAATTTTTTTAGTAAAATTATTTAAGTAAAATTATTTTAGCAGAATTTTTTCTGTGTGTGAGAAAAACAAAAAGTCAAATTATTTTTTATAAATATGTCTTCGCTTATCGAAAATAAATTTAGATTAGACGATCCTCCGTCCGTCAGTTATAATCAAAAAAAGAATGACTATATAAGAATTGCTATGAATCCCGGATCTTCCAGTAGAGTAAATACTGGAGGTGATTTATTTTTTGAAGTTGATAATCAGCAGAGTTATATATATCTACCTGATTCATTTTTACACTGTGAATATTCTTTATATAGTGATGCCAATTTTACAACACCATTACCAGATACCTATAATATTGCACTAGAGAATAATTTCTTTCCAAGATTATTTACACAAATGCGTTTAGATGTTGCAACTCAAAATATAAAAACAATAAGTGATTCTCCAGGTGTAATTGATACAATGCTTAGATTTGTAACAATTGGTGAAAATAATAAAAAGTATGAAATCGAAGGTTGGTTTCCTGATACTAATGATGGTATAATTGTTGATGATTTAACTCACGCTGGAACAGATGCAGCAGGAATTGCGAAAGATGTAGAAAATATTGCAAAATATTTAAATAAAACAAACAATACTGCATATAAAGAAAGACGTGAATTTAACAAGAAAAGTAAACAGACAGTAAATTGGTCATTGTCTCCATTATTCGGATATTTAGATTATGATAAAATATCATATCAATTAAAATTTAAGTTAATAATTCATCGTACAGCAAATAATGAATTAATCTTTTTTGGTAAGACTGGAAAAAAAGCATATTTAAAAATTGATAGACTTGAATGGTGGATTAAGCATATTACTCCTAGTTTAGAGATTGAAACAGCTATTGCAAAAGATTAAATACTAACAAACCAATTCCAGTAAATTTTCTAAAGCGTACTGCTAGTTCAGTAACTTTTTCCGAACAAAGATTTAACTGGCATTTTACTAGAACTGCGAATACACCAAGATATTTATTACTAACTTTTCAAAGAAATAATTCTCCAAGTTTTGATAAGAACAATAATCTCTTCCATATTAATACAATTCGAAGTTTACAAGTTTCATTAAATCAAACCCGATATCCAATTGATCCATTAAGATTCGATGATACCAATAATCAATTTATGGAAGGATATGATTCTTATCGAAATCTTTGTATAGAATTTGGAGTTGAACCACAATTAACTCCTGGAGATTGGAGACATTTATATCCTGTTTTCTGTTTCGATTTAAGTGCACAATCTGAAGATATTATCAAGACTGGTTGTGATGTAACAATTAATATTGAAAAAAAAGATTCCACAACTTCATTGATGGCTTATGGTTTATTGCTAGAAGATGTAAATTATTCTATTGAAATTCTTAATGGAAAGATGGCTAGGATAGGTTAGTAACCTGAGGACCTTTGGTCCGATCGGCTGAAGCCTCGAGGAGCTTCGCTCCGATAAGTTAATTAAAATTTTTGTTAACTTAAATTTTTTTAGTAATTAGTAATAAATTTTTTTTGTAACTAGAATAGATTAAAAATTCCTAATTTAAAATTTATTCATAACTAGAATAGATTAAAAATTCCTAATTTAAAATTTTTTATTAAAAATGTCGCAAGCGAAAAGTAATAATAATAAAACTGTTTAATTAAAATTACGTAATATTGTTGACAAAAATACCCCTAAAACTATTACGATTAATAAAAAAAAGTATTACATAAGTAAACCAATGATAGAGAATATTCAATTACAAGAAGAAAAGAATGGCGGGATTCTCCAATTAATTCCACTAATAATAGGTGGCATAGCAGCTGCAGGAAGTGTTGCAGGTGGGACAGCTGGTATTGTCCAAGCAGTAAATAAAAATAAATATGAGAAGGCAGCATTTGAAGAACAAAAACGTCATAATAGAGAGTTAGAGAAAGTTGCTAGGGGTGACGGAATAGTAGATAATTTTATTAGTAAATTAAAATTAGTTGATAAAGGAAAACGAGTTCTTAAAAATATTCTCCACAATGTTGATGATTTAATTGAAATTAAAGAAACTAAAGATGGTTCTGGAATATATCTAAGTCCTAGTATGATTCGGTAATAACCTGAGGTCCTTTTGTCCGATCGGCTAAAGCCTCTGAACTAAGCTCTATCGGCTAAAGCCTCAGGACCTTTGGTCCGATTAGGTAAAACATTTATTTTATCTTTTAAAATGAATTCTACAAATTCCGAAAATTTAATTAAATTAAAAATTTCTAATTTAGATTTATTGAATTATCTATTAAACAAAAATAAAAACTCAAATTGTCAGCATATTGGAGGTGACATACAAAAAACATTAGAAAACTTTCCTGGCTTTATTTGGAGTAAATATTCGAAAGAAAAACATCTTCCTGGTCATTCATATACCGGTCCAGGAACTCAATTAGATATAAGACTAGATGAGAATAATAATCCGAAACCAGGTGAAGAACCAATAAATAGAGTAGATGCCGCCGCTTATAGACATGATTTAGCCTATCGAAATCATGATCTAAGTTCTCGACATGCAGCTGATAAGAAGATGATTCAAGAATTAAATAGTATTCAAAATCCTACATTTAGAGAAAAAATTGAAAGAATGTTTGTTAAGAAAGCTTTACAAGCTAAAATATTATTCGGTCAGGGTTTAAATGAAACGACAGCAAAGCTGTCTGAGAGCAACGCTCGAACCTACGCGTCCGAAATCCACAAGGAATATAGAAGGCCTAAATATTTATTGAAAGTAAAAGTATTTAATAAAGATGATATTTGGAGTGCTGATCTTATTCATATGCCGAATGAAAAAGATTATAAATACGCATTGACCGTTATAGATTTATATACACGATACGCTTGGGTAAAGCCTTTAAAAAACAAAAGTGGTCTATCAGTTAAATATGCGTTTGAAGAAATCTTTGAAGAAAGTAAGAGAAAGCCAAAAAAATTGTTTGTTGATAAAGGGTCGGAATTTTATAACAGAAATGTTCAGCCACTATTTGAAACTGTTTATTCAACTGAAAATGCAGGGAAGGCCGTAGTGATAGAAAGATTCAATCGGACGTTAAAAAATAAATTATTCAAGAAATTTACTGAGCAGAGAAATCAGAAATGGTTAAAAATATTACCAGGAATTGTAGAGCAGTACAATAATAAAGTTCATTCAGGTATTGAAGAAACCCCAAAGAATGCTTCTGACGACCCTGATTTAATACGAAAGAAAATATTCGAAAATAATTATTCGAATGAGAGTAATCCGAATTTGCAGAAACTTAAGCCGAAATTTAAAATTGGAGATAGAGTTAGAATATTTAAATATAAGAATGAATTTGAAAAAGGCTTCGTCGGATACTGGACGAAAGAGATATTTGAAATTTCTAAAATAAATCAAAGTTATGCGATTACTTACGAAATCAAAGATTTAGATGATGAAGATATCAGAGGCCGATTTTATCAAAATGAATTACAACGAAGTGATTTTTAATTATCATTATTATTATTCAATTCTAACATAATATCAAGAAATGGCACTCCTTCTTGCAATTTAAATAAAACATAAAGACATAATTGACCACAATAAGTTGTTCCCGGTTTTTGAATTTCAAATGTATTATAAATTCCATTGCCAAGTATTTCTCTTACTTCATTCGTAGGTGGAAGCCCGTATGAGTCAAAATAATAATTATCTCCGTTTTTACTAAAGATACCTGTTGACCAATGTACGCCTTTTTGGTCTGAAGTGTGAAGATTCGTTATGAAATTTACAGTTGAAACTTTGTTCCGGGAACTGAAGGTTCCTGTTGGCTTATTTTTGATCAATTGTAATTCGTCTCTCATTAGGACATGAAAATTCTTTATTCCCAATTGATGTGCGATTTTCTTTAGATCAAAATTCGTTGTTGTTTCTGTTCCATATAATTTAAAAAACTCGATCATGTCAGTCATTTTAAATGAAACAAAAATCCAATTTGAAAATGTCATTGTCATTTTTCAGTCTCCACGCAAATAAGTTGCAATAAATGTTACTACTTGTTACTTATGAAGTAGATTCCAACATTTATATGAAAACAGAAATCCAATTTGAAAATGTCATTGTCATTTTTCAGCCTCCACGCAAATAAGTTGCAATAAATGTTACTACTTGTTACTTATGAAGTAGAGTCCAACATTTATATGAAAACAGAAATCCAATTTGAAAATGTCATTGTCATTTTTCAGTCTCCACGCAAATAAGTTGCAATAAATGTTACTACTTGTTACTTATGAAGTAGAGTCCAACATTTATATGAAAACAGAAATCCAATTTGAAAATGTCATTGTCATTTTCCAGTCTCCACGCAAATAAGTTCCAATAAATGTTACTACTTGTTACTTATGAAGTAGAATTTCACGTTTGCAAGTCTTCTAATTCCTGCGTGAGTCCAGTATGCTGCGCATGTTGTTGTTCAGTTTGTTGCACATTGGGTGAATCAAATATGGATTCTGCTATTCTTTGCTGTTCCTCCTCTTTTTCACGATCAATATAATCTTCAAGATGAGCAAAATTCTTCATCACAAAGTAAATTGATAGAGAAGAATTGGCTAAGTTTGGATAGTTCTTTGATAATTTGAATAATTTGATCAGTAATGTCACATATGAAACGTGAAAACTTTATTTTGTGGGTCTCATTTAACTCTTTCACGAATTTTGTATAATTCATATTAGACAATAACTTCAGTCGCTGAAGTACTTCTCCTTGTAAAACATAGCAGCGTAGAAGATTCCGATGTGTAATTTTCTCAAAACCAATGAGTTTATTCAATGAAGAGATGCACGATGATGTACTTATAATATCCTTTTTCTCGAGAAATACAGGTAAATTGCTGCTGTCAACATCCTTGAATGAATCTCGGATTATTTCAAACACTTCTCTCTTTTTATCTTCTTCGTTTCCACTCGTCTTCTGTTTCTTTCTTAGTGATTCAAGAATAAATTTTGTTGATATCGTTTTGAAGAAATCAAGATGGTCTGGTGAAATAAGAGGCACAACTTGATCCACGAAGCAACAAAATTCTCTCTCTATTTTGCTGACGGAAGACATTGCAAATGAGAACTTTGCTTTCTAGCGCACACGGAACAATGACAGGAGAGAGAGAAGTGAAAACAGCTGCCAGATGCTTTGGCGTCATGTGGTTGTGCTGACGTGCTAGTAAGAATTAAAGCATTTTCCCTAACGTACAACTAAAATCTAATTGTATCACAAAGCTGTAGCAACTACTGGAATTGTAAGAACGCCAGATGAAATGACAATAGTGAGAGCGCCTAAAGAAATTGTTAAACATGCTCCAACGCCTTGTGTCACATTCTGAATTTATTATAATGTTCTAATCTAAGTAATAATTGAGATTCCTTATCTTTCATATAACGTACTCTATCTTTGTGTTTTGCAATATCCATTTCATATGATAATGAAGGATATATTCTTGCGGTTCCTTCCACTTTTGTTTCTTCCATTTTAAAGAAATATTATTAGTCACATGTTATATTTTAAAAACCTGAAAGATGGATAAAATTCATGAATTTGAAATTCTCAACTTTTATGATTTTCGGTGTCCTGGAACGGTCATGATTTAAGCGAGAAAATTGTAATTCTCAAATTTTGAGATTCTTAACTTTTATGATTTTCGGTGTCCTGGAACGGTCATGATTTACAAGGTAAAAATTGTAATTCACAAATTTTGAGATTCTCAACTTTTATGATTTTCGGTGTCCTGGAACGGTCATGATTTTGGGGGTGAAAATTGTAATTCTCAAATTTGAGATTTTGAAAAATTTGAAAAATTGGGTATCTTTAAAAACGCCCAAATTTGTGAATTTAGGTCTTCATAACCTGAAAAAGGGTTCAAATTCATGAATTTATGTCGTTTTTAAAAATGCCATTTTTTGAAAAAGTGGTACTTTTTGAATGGACTAAATTCATGTATTTAGGTCTTAAAAACCTGAAAAAGGGTTCAAATTCATGAATTTATGTCGTTTTTAAAGATACTATTTTTTTGAATTTTATGGTGTCCTGGAACGGTCTTTTGCCCATTACTCGAATCTGATCTACAAACCATAGATTTTTCCATGTGCCATCATTGTACATAGGCAAGATATCAAACTTTCATTCTAGTGTACTGTTATCTACTTCTATGCTCTCAATTGTGCATAAGCTGTATTGTATATCTACATTTTACTTTTTTATATATCTATTGATTCTTATTCCACGATTACAGAATTTCAATGATATACTTCTGAATACATATTTCTTCGTTGTCAGTTTTCTATGCATGTATGTACATTGTAATTCAAATTTTTCCAACATGTCACTATTTGTTATGCACCTGAAGAAGGAAATATATTCCAGAAAGCGCTGGTGCGAATTAATAGTTTGAAGTGTTTTCATTCATTATTCTATTATATATAATTCCAATTGCTGTGTTTCCCTTTCAATATTTGTTGTATATATATATATATATATATATATATATATATATATATATATATATATATAAACTAAATAAGACAAATCAAAATGCTTGAATTATATCCAAAAATGATCCGCAAAGAAAACACAGTATCAAATAAAATCCCCGACCGGTTTCACTTCATTTTATTACTTCAGTTTATTTATACATTTTTTTCATTTATTTATACAAACCGTTATTCCTTCAAGGTTCTCAAAGGATTTCTTAATAGGTGCAATCAAAATTATATTAGAAAACAACTACTTCACGTTTGAGGATAAGACGTATCTACAGATAGCAGGTACTGCCATGGGCACAAAAATGGCCCCTACGTATGCAATACTTGTGATGGCATACCTTGAACAAAGAATGTACGTAATCGTTGAGGATGTTTATGATCATGAGAGTGCAACTTTTGTAAGGAATAATTGGATTCGCTATATAGATGATTGCTTTATTTTATGGAACAACAAATATGGCAGTACAGCAGAATTCAATAACATTTTAAATAGATTGAACAATAATATAAAATTTACCCTAGAATGTAAAACTGATTGCATAAATTTCTTAGATGTCCACTTATATAAATCTAATAACAAGTTAAAACCGATATTCATCGTAAAGTAACTGACAGTCGTACATATGTTCCTTTTCATTCAGGTCATCCTAAACATGTTTTGGTAAATATACCTTTTACTTTAGCTACGCGCATTTATAGGACCGTCTCTGATGAACGTCATCAAAAGAAGCAACTTTGTGAATTGAAGCATGCTCTCATGAGATTAAATTATCCGGAATCACTAATCGATCACCAAGTTGAACGTGCCTAGTGACAAACACGTCTGCTATCAATGATGACGTTATTCCTTTTGTATGCACCTTTAATAAGAACAATCCAACATCCTATATTCGAACGGTTGGTTCGCTCCAGCCTATGACAGCATTAGATTAATGGAATCCTTTTATGTAGACTAGAATGGTTCGGT